>WURT03018187.1:0-15976 GCA_009936505.3 Holothuria glaberrima | reverse complement strand
CAGTCTTTACGTTTACTGACCGTGTGTTGCAGAATAACAGGTCAGTGTTTAACCAATCAGAATGCAGGATTCTCAATTACGGATGGCTAGAGGTGGTAGAATAATGATTTAAGGTATCTTCCTTGTACGCCATGTTGGTGCATTTCAAACGCAATATTTCCCTTTAAGAAGCCACTCTGCTCCGATTTTCTTTCTTCAGTCCTCCATAGAAGCATTCTCTCTATGTGTTGTAACCCCACCGTAGTCTTAGTCAGTTCACTAGAATCCACACAATCATGGTAAGTTTTCGCACAAATAGTAGGATACTCTGAAGAATGCTGCAGTTTTAACAAAGGGCTGCTCAAGAAAGACAGATCAATAGCGGCTTTTAGCATTTCATTATCCTGATGATATAATTACAGTGTGATCGTTAAAAAAGTGCCAGACCTGTCAATGTTTGGATAAGTCCACACAGATCTTTAATGGTGTGTGTTTGTAGAGCAGTAGAGGAAGGCTGAGCAACTAATGAGTGAGATGGCAAAGAGTTGAAAATTAATTCCTCAAAAGAAAACATAACTTGTCTTTTTTTTAAGGGATAGTCTTGGCTGGATGAAATTTGCAAAGTGTTTGGTTAAGATGATTTAATTCACATAAGTAACAAAAAGAGATAAAAGAGGAAATTTAGCAAGAGACGATGGAAGAAACTAGCCATATGGATTAAAGTTTCAATGGCTTGATGGATTTTAAACGTAAGGCAGGAGAAACTCTTTTTTCTCAGCAATCGATTGTGCATTTGGAAGCTGAAGTTTCTCTTTTCATGTAATTGACAAAACGTATGCACAAACTCTTGCCTTGAGGGTTGTAGGTTGTAGATATCTGTGTTCCAAACAGGTTGAAATTAGAAAGATCTTTTTTCTTTTCTTCCATTTTTCATTTCAAAAATTCAAAAACTTAATCAAGGAGGGATAAGTCTGGAGCCATTTTTGGCTTTACATATTATGTTATTATGGGCTGTTTACCAGTGCATTTTAATGCTTGTGCCTGTAGACACATGAAATGATGTAGAAAGTAGGTAGAACAGTATGTAAAATAAAGTAACTATTTATAAATGTTACATCACATTGTTACAAGAGAAGAGTTCACATTTTCTACAGCTTCGTAAACAGTTCGAAGAAGCATTACAAGAATGTTAAGTATCAGATGGGTTACAATATTATGGGGCATGAAAACTGCATGGAGATTGTTGTAGAATAACAACGAAAATTTTGTATGATTGTTGTAAATAGCTAAGGAAATTTTGTAAAATCTTCAGGTTAGTTGAACAGTTCCACATTTTATCATTAAAAGGGAAGAATCCCCATCAATCTCCACGCCACCCTACTCCTACCAGTACCCCTCCCCATTATATTTTTGTGGGTTCTCAAAAACAGTCACTTGCAAAGTCCCTTCTGACTGAGACAGTTGTTTTTCATTTAGAATGATTTTACATGATTGAGTAGCCTGCATTCCAACTATTTTTTTGAGCATTCTGATCATCATTAAAACGGAGGAGAGCTCAGAAAACTGTGGAGTCATATATTCGGTGGCTCGCGGGTCTCCCTCCATCTTACACGACATTTGGATCTGTGGTAACAATTAACAGTTTGTCCCTTTACAAGCAATCAGACTAGCGATGATGGATGTCAGTAGGAAGAGGACCTGTCTACCAAGATGAGATGATGGAAAATGCAGAAGTTGACAATGAAAACTGGGTTAGACTGAACAAATACAATCTTTAGCATGACATTCTTTGGAAATGACGATGGGGTGCATACGTCAGTCTTAATAGATGTGAATTTGAATCCGTTCGGACTTGTAATAACATGGATTGAAAAGAAAGCCAGTTGGATATGTGATAAGCTGCGAGAAGAGAAGGATCATCCTAGAATATTGGTAAAGTGGTAAGGGATTGTCAGTCAAAGAGATGTTGGCCTGGGATTCTCAGTTTGTGATGAGTCTTTTGCAGGAATTGAAGATCTTGGTAATTTGGTATGAGAGAAACAAAGGATTGGGTGCATGTATAGGAGTTGTACTAGGTTTAGATGGCTTTGATCAATTGAAAGTTACTTCATAAATTATAGGAAAAGAAAGCTGTAGCGGTGAATTTTCAGGTGAAAGGGAATTATGACTTGCAAATGCTACAAACAAATGCTACAAAAGCACTGGATCATCTTTTTCTTGATCAGGGATTTGCCTGTTTAGTAGTAGTAGGACTTAATTGTGTTGTGCCAAAGCATCTGTATTTACAAGACAAATCTCCCTTGTGGTGCATCCCAAAATGCTTGTCAGTTGTATGATGTATCTTCTGGTACGCAAATCACTGAATAGATTAAAGTGTAATGTTTTCATTGTCATGATATTGAACTCAATGATTTATAATCTTTTTATGTAATATTATCATTTGTTCTTTAAAAAAAAACTTTCATCTGGATCTTGGGGGTGTATTACAGCAAAAAGAAAAATTGTATCTGGATTTATGTGTAGTGTGGAAAGGAAACAGTGATTTTTTCCCCCTCGCTGTGGTTCTCACGGATCATTAACTCTGCTGGTTTAATGACACAGTCAGAAATGATGACATTTTTAGAGCTAGTGTGTAACATATAGCTGTATCTAATGTCATGAATGGACCTTGCTTGTGGCATAGTGTCTGTTTCAAGTAATCATTTCTGTGATGCAGATGTTTGGGAGACTTAATTATGATACATGGCAAAACTTTGCAGAGGGGCAGTGGATGAATGGTTTGTTAATATCACCAATAAACAATCCTTAAGGTTTTGCCCATTCACAGTTGCTCTGTTTTCCTTACATGCACCTCAAAATATACACAAAGCTCTGAAAGTGAAGAGAAAATCTAATTTGAGAGCAGGTTTTGGTCTCCCCCTGAAATGAAGATAGATTGTGTCAATAATTATTACAAAATGTGACTCATAGTACCCAGGCAGCCAGTCTGGGTTGCAAAACCAGTGGCCTCATATCTAGTTCACCGACAACCCTATCCCAGGTAATTCCAGATAATGGGTTAGTACAGGTCTCGCCTCTTACATCCTCCAGACATATGGCAACCTCTCTCTGGAACTAAGAGGAAATCAACAATTCTCCAGAGAAGCTAAACTAGATTAACTCAACAGATGTTTTGCATAACCGTGAACTTCTGGTCCCCCACTTTTTGAGTGGGAAAGCCACAAATCTTTGGCGGAATAAATTGAAAGTTACAAAGTAGTTGATTAAATCTTTTCCTGGTGTTCCAAACCTACCCATTGCCTCTGTCCTCCCGGGCGTCCAGGATTAATTTTACGCTGCAATTCCAGCCCAATTAAAATCATTGGCGTAGGAGACAAAGTTCTGCCTTGACTGCTTCAGTAAACTGGGATTAAAGTGTACTATTGTATTTGTCACCATCCACCTAAAATTACTGAAATTCCACCCGAATTTAACCCTCCCAGCAGTAAGGTGACACTATTTCTTTGTGATTTTGCCTCTTCCAAAACTGTAAAAAATAATGGCAAGGGGGGAAATGAGTAAATCGTTTAATTGAATCCAACAGTGGCTGAAAACAGCGAGGATAGCCAGAGAAATTGGCAAAATTTTGTCGATAAAGAAGTGTGCTTAATTAAATTTCTGAGAGCCTTCTTTGCCAGTGTCATATTTAATTGGGGTAATTGCTTAATGAATTGCTGGTTGTTGAATATAAAGAAAGAAGACAAATGGCCCAAATGTTGTTCCTTTGTGTGGCCAAAGTATTGTTGTAATTACTTCAAAAGCGATTTAAGGAAGTCAAACAGTTTGCTCTTCTTGGGGGTTCCCTATTTGGTTTTTTTTTTTTTTTTTTTATGAAGATTATTATATTCAGTTGTAGGACGTAAATGCATCAGTAATTTAAATATGTCCCTGTGAGGGTAAAGCCATTGTTTCTGCTTTTGTGAAACTTTTGTTTGGACTACAGCTGTGATCAGGCCTTGAACTACAATGAGGGCAGGATAATGATTCAGAGTATATCTGCTGTGTTTGTCATGGTCGATGACATCGTACAAATTGAATTTTGAAAGCAGCACAGCCCATAAAATGTCTGTTTTTGTTAAAATTGGTTGCCAAAATTTCAAAACTACAGAATTTCTTGAATCCTGGGAAATAAAGATTAAATCACTGGGATCACTATCTTCTATATGTGTTTTAAGAAAATGCACTGACTACGAAGATCTGATTAGATCAGTTTTAACATTTAGGGGGGTATTTAAAATTGTATAATATTGTAAAGTGTTAAATAATGACAAAAGTGTTTTAAACGTCTAAGGAAGAAGGGATGTAAATTAGTAATGCAGTCTTTGTGTTGTTGTAAATTTGTAAGAAATTGGTGAGAGAGGCTAAGTGACCTGAAAATAGATATTACAAAAGTAATTAGGAAAATATAAAACTAAGTTCCAATTGTAATGTGGAAGTGCTTATCGTACCAAGTACTCAGAACTTATAATCCTTTTTGCTTTGCATTGGTCTCCTTTGTATGTGAATTTGGTCAATGGATTCATTCTTTTCACCATGATGGGAAAACCTTGCATTTTCTTTCAGAGGAGGTGGCATAAAATGTGTGTAATCCTACCTCTTGGATGGTTTTCAATCGTGACAAAATTGCTTTTAAACTGAACCTGAGTTGAGTACGTAGATGTTAACCTAAATGTTTTGGTTGCATCCACTACTAGCCTTTAGCAATTTATGTATCTCGGAGGAAGAAGAGTAAAGATTATGTATGATGCATTTTAGATAAAACAAAAATTCTTTCAAAGCGTAAGTTGTATGGATAGTCACTTATCATTGTGTTTATGACATAAAATATGTTGAGTGAGTGTGCTGAATTCTTGGCATAGCAACAAGTGCTTTCATAATTATACTGTGTTTCGTGTAAGTATGGTGAAGATTATATTTTAGTACGAAGGTTTGATGGTGTGGAAAAGACATGCCATTGGTATAAAGGCGTGGAGAAACCATGCTGCATAGAGCTCTCAGTTAACTGGTACTACTGAATATGTCATAGCTTTCTACAAGGAAAATGTCATCAAACTTATGCAAAGCCCTGGGTGCTATTTGTGTCAAACATGGACAGGTTGGAGAGCTTTCACAAGTTAAACACATGGTATCTCGACACAGCTTCACACATGTAGGTGTGCATGTTGGTACATATTTAGTATGCACATGAGTGAGCATGTCAGTTTTTTTGAAAATTTGCCACAGAATATCTATTTCATTTACAGGTGAAGAGGAAGAAGTGTAATGTAAATTGTGATTTTCTTATTTCAAAAGGACAAATGATCACCTTATATGGTTCACCTTTTCCTTTTTGATTTAGGCCTCATTCTTTCATCATCCCACCTTTTTGTTTCAGTTGAAGAGTTGCTCTGAATTCCAGTTTTGGATTGTTTTGCTGAAGAAGAGTGTATTTTAAAGTTGCCAGATTTGATCTAAATCGATCAGCTTGTTCTCCTGACATGCAGTTTTCATGTAAAAGCCGTATGCTTTCCTCTTGGGTAGTAAAAATTGAAAATTGGGAAAGTGGGAAGCTCCTGGCAGAAAATTTGCTACTGAATGGGAAATTATGGCAAGAAAGGGAAATTAGGATTTTTTTTTTTGGCACATGAAAATTTGTGAAAAATTGTGTTAAATGAGAAATTAACTACTTGGCAATTTTTAGCTCCAGCCCTGTGTGTCTGCCACATTTGTGGTTTCCTTAAAAGTTTGGGGGGGGGGGGAAGTATTCCCCCCCCCAGCTTTGAATGTAAATATGTTACCCTCAGTTTCAAATTGTCATTTAATATTTCTTGCAGACATGAATACCTCTCAGATGGATCCCTAGAGATAAGATCAATACAAGAGGAAGATGCTGGTAGATACATTTGCTCAGTTGAAAGGGACCAAGTCTATGAAAAGTCAGCCTTTCTAAGGATTGGAGGTGAGAAGTACTTTGAATAATTCTATTCATCGTCACTCTGTAGTGTTTGATTTCAGCCTTACAAACCTTTACCCAACAGGAACAGTATTAATTCTCTAAATATGAGTGAGGTTTTTTTCTCAACTTCTGCCAGTTTCACAATAAATGATGTTTGGGGATGTTTATTTTTTGTTGGCTAAAACTGATTTCCCTTTCTTCTCAGAGTTGGACGTTAGTTGCAGACAAAATGGAATTTGTGTTGATCATTTGGGGTTCAGGAAAGATTCTGTCTTCAAAGCTAATACTTTATTTAAACTTTTTTCGTATCTCCCAGTAACAAGGATTAAAAAAAATTTCGCCCATTCATACATGTGCAAAACAATCACAACAAAATGTCCCATTTGTCCGTTGGACACAAGCAATTAAAGTGCTGACACCATTTTCAAGTTTAGCTGGCAGAATTTTTTTATTCAGAACAGTAGGATCCTGCTTTTGCATTTACACTGATCCTTTCATTTGTTGCTTTCCTTGAAAGGACCAGGTACTGGTTTGTCAGTACCCATAGATCAATATTGATTTTGCGAGCATCCTCTTTGGGGCTCCCTAGAGTATGCAGTCTGTTTTGGTTCTTATGTCTGAAATGGGAAAACATTGGCAGAAGTATTGAAAGGGCGTATCATGTAACAGGCCATCCCATCTCACCTCTCGGAAACAAGAGATGGAAATCCATAGAATCATTTCTGCGAACAATCAGTAGCGGGGTAGATTTGATTTCAAGGGATGATTTAGGAGTTGCCATCACCGAAATTGAACAGCAAAAAAATAGTTTGCCCGTTGAGAATTTCAGGATCGGCGTTTTGTCATCACACCTACAAGACTTGTTCACCGGGAAGGTAAATTACACGGAACCTTGATTTAAAAATCGACGTTACTTCATCTCCAAAACCGCCAGGAGTCCAGTCCTCATTCTCTAGGCGGGTTTTTGTTTCTGCGTAAATTATTGTAGTGTAAGGTGAGGTGTTGATTTATGGAAGCTCACGACTTGAGAGGTATTAAAACTACTGAGGCTTGAAATTGTACCCTACCCAGAGGGACAAAAAGTCCTTCAGCAACTAAGAGGTTGGAACTTTGGTGGCGACTGTCTGGTGACAGGAATTTAGAATAAGTTTGAGACACTCCCATGTGAGAAAACTTGCTTGTCTTGTCCAGTTTACTGTTGAAGTTTTTTTTTTTTTTTTTTCGAACTTTGTAAGGAATCGAGAAAGATCCTTTCAGTTTTCTTTCTTGCACTTTATAAAATATCACTTACCATTTTTACAAGAAATGCTTTATGGTTTTGCAAGAAATATTCTGTGATTTTGGAACTTGTTTTTAAAATACCTTGTGTGTTGCCAATGATGAGTAGAGAGTATGGTTTATCCGAGGCATGTAATGATTGAAGTTCTGGTGCCATCTAAACATGGCACCGACATGCCATGTGGGTGGGCATGTTGGAAGTTTTGCAAATTTATTTTTGTTTGGAGCAGCAGCTGTTGTGGTAATGGGATGGTGTCTGCATTTTATGGATATTGTTAAGTTTTCTCTTTTGGTTTATTCCAAACTAATAAATTCTGAAACAGTAAAGGTTTGCTTTGCATTTACATTTGAAAATTGCTTTGTTAAAATATGATTATACTGTCTATATTGATAGTATGGATGGATCTTGGGTTAAAATGTTTTTCTCTATTATTAAAGGTCTGTAGACGTGTTAAGTGATGCTTGCCTATTTGGTGTAAAAAGCATTAAAAATGGTAAAAATAGCTGCAATTCCCATTAAAATCCATCAAATATTGACCATTTTACAAGACAATTACTGCTTTTCACCTACTCATGAATAAACATGAGCTACTTATGTAAACTTGTGACATACAGAGAGGGACCTGGCAACTGGGTGTTATGTTATCTTTTGTTAGTTTAGTCTTCATTCCAAGGGAAGCTGTGACTTTGGGATGCCCAGAGGGGTTAGTTTTAGAAGAAGCTATTTAGTTCTTTGAAAATATACACATTAAACACCAAACTAGAAACTCACTATTAAGTAATAAACAGATAATTTATAAAGGAATAACAAAAGAAATACAAACACTTTGTAACACACCACATCATATTTTTGCATAGCTAATGAACAATTCCCACAAATGGTCAAACTTTGAAGAGAAATATCTTGAGAACGGTAAAAGATATTCAAATAATTCCAACAGATTTTTGATCAGGGGATCTTAATCTAGCTTTGTTGAGTAGAACAACTGAATTTATTACATGTCCCAAGACCTTTAATTTTGGTTAAAGTATCTCCATCCTTATCTGGAATAAAGGAAGATTTACATGTAAATGATATTTATGAGTGATGTCCTGAATTAAAATGGAAAGTGATATTCGTACTGAAATTTAAACATGCTTGGAGAATCATATCATTGGTATTGGACAGTATATCTGAGATAAATTCATCACCAACTCACCCATTAAATTACATCCAAATCCTAAAATTCTTGGGAATATTTGATTGCCTTAATAGTGTAGCTTAAAATCTGAATTTTGTCATAAAAAAGAAGTTTTGAGAAAACATTTATTAAATCACAGAGTTGTCATTGTCGTATTGAAGTGCACACTTATGAAATATTTATTAGGGGCACCATTTAAAAGCACTGAGTAAATTAATCCCTCTCTTGGAATTAATTTGTAACACTTGAGTGACTTTAACAAGCTTTTCTTCCATGTAGACTGTCTGGCAGATGGAGCTAATAAATCTAGTGTAATTATGACACATGATGAAAAATACATCTCTTCTCTTGCAATTTGAAAGTCATCTCAGTAGAGCAGTTAATGCAAAGAGTTTAATTTTGAACTCTGAAGAAGTGATTACAGAGAACTGTGCCAAGGGGTAATCCCCTTGGGGTGTGACAGCCATATATAGACGGCTTCTGTAACTGGAGCATGTAATTAACGATCATCCCTAATTAGTTTCATTAACATATTTGAATTAGGTTGAATCTTATTGGCAAATAATATTTGAATTGAAGTGAGAGGTTGAGTAGAAGGTGCAAGTGTACACGGGTGTTAGTAAAGAGGAAACCTATCATATGATATTACAAAGAGCAAGGTTTGAAGTAATGAAATTTCAAATCTTAAAAATAGTTTCAATCACGTAAAGAACAGTTGAGGTGTTATGCATTCAATTCTACTTTGGGAGGTAAACATTTGAAATGCTCAACAGATTTTAACTTGAATGAAAGCTGTTCTGTGACTATTTATGATATTATTTTGTGGCATTTACTTAGTTGTGCATATTAGGCTTGGGCTACCCCAGTAAAATTGGAGTCCAGTGCCTGTGGTATTATTGGTGGCAACTGTGGATGGAGTCATGACCCTCAGGATGACATAACTGATTTAGGAATATCTACCTCAGCAACTGTTAGTTGTCGATTACTAGCCTAAATACCAATATAAATATTAATACACCACATTACATACATTACATGCTCCTGCAGATGAGGTGCCAAACTGTCAAATGTCAGAAAGTTGAAGTGGTGAACTGAAAAGGATTCTTGCAATTTGCATATAGACAAAATAAGAAAAAAAAGCCAGTTTTTTTTTTTTTTTTATAGTAGTTCATGAAAACAGGCAAAACAACACACATGCAAATTACTTGTTCAGCTTGGAATGACAAGACTGACTTTTTTTTTTGTGATAAGCTTGTTTTGACTGATTCTGCATAATTTCGGATGAGATAAAAGTTACAATCCTGCCCTTACTATATAAAATGTATGGTAAAGTAAGCCTGTGTCATTATCAATCATTGTCAGCCTTCACAGACTATCCACTAAGTTATCATCGATGACACACAATAAATTTTTTTCTGAGGGTTTTTTGTCAACACAACACTTTCGGATCACTATGGGTTAGTCGTGACATTTTAGTTTAATAAGAACCATGCATAAATACCCAACACACATGAAAAAATAGGAGGCCGTCCTTGTTAATTTATATCGGATATGTGATAGATTTAATATTAGAATAGACTGCCTGCCGGATTAAATTATCGTCACTGGGTTTTATCTCTGAGGCCATTTCAATACCTTCCATGGATGAAACGGTTACTTGATCGTGACCTATCAGTGCTCTCTTTCCCCGAAATACATTCTACACCTGTTACAAATTCAGCAGTCGTTTGTAAAGATAACATACAGGTAGGGCGTTAACCATCAGTTAAGTGTGCTAGCACCCCAGGGGTCTTGAAAACAAGGTTTGGGGTTTTTCGGGTAAGATATGAGGGGGTCATTTTATGTTCAAAGGTTGTGCCCTCAAGTAATATAGTTAGTGTGGAAGAGTCCTTCAGTGTGTTGGTTTTCTTGTTAAGCTTTACCGCAATCTCAGCACTCCTGACATGATCACTTAGGGTTAGAAATTAGTGGTGAAGGACAATAAGCATTTCATGAATTTTATGGCTTTGATGGCTTTGCTTAGGAAGTCTCAAGGGTTCTTGCTACCCTCTCTCTGTTACCTCCTCTTCCCCCCTCCCTCTTCCCCCATTCTTTGTTTTCTCCTGGGTCATGTTCCTACCACGGAGCAATCCCATATTAGTTCAATATTCCTACTAGGTAATATGTGATGTTTTGAAAACATTCACCAAGATATTGAAGAATCCGTAAAGAAAAAATATGGGACTTCACACAGCACGTATTGCTTGTGTTTGTACATACAAATAGAAAACAGGGTTTAATAAAGGACTTAGTTTTATGTATTCATTTCACAGAAAATAAGAGTATTTTTGCAGAAATGTTAGGAAATATGGGAGTTAATATGACAAGTCATCAGTGCTGATGGTTAATTTTTTTTTTTTTTTTTTTGAGGACTTTAAAGTTTAATTCTTTTGTGATGTCAAAAGGAATGGCAGTGTGAAGTAGGATTCAATCAGAAGTTTTCAGTGGGCCTTTTGAGGTGTCGTGCACAGGTATAAATCGTTGGTGGAATTTTACCATTTTAATATTCCATATCTTCTCACATTTTTTTCAAATGTATGTGAGAGAGTTTGTATGGTCTGTGTCCAAATACATACCCAGTAGCTTAAAGTGACTTATGAATCTGTTAAAATTAATATTTAAAGTTCTGTACTTCTCTATCTGAATCAAAAGTAGGACAGCATGTAGTGCAGTAGCTTAATAGGAGACAGCCATCTCCATGGTAACTTAGACTTGATCAACGTTCTGCTCTTTTTTCTCAGTTAAATGTCCTACTGTCAGCAAAAAATATCACTTAACACCCCAAGATTTGCTAAAAAGCTCCTGTGAGTTTTCTGGTTTCATTCTGATTACTACAGCAGATTCATGACAGGAAGCCCAGATAAATGTAGGCATTAATCCATGACTCCAGCTTCCTTGATCTCTGGCGGGGTGATGATGGAGGGCCTGTAGAACCATACATTAGTCTCAAGTAAACATGTGGGTGATTCGTGCAGGCTTTAGAGAGACTTAAAACATGCGGATGAGAAGGGTAGCACATATGTAACAGATTTACCACTTGGGTGATAATTTTTTTTCTTTTATTTTTGACAAATGGTAAATTATCTAGGGCTTAAAGAAGAATTAAAGTGATTTAATGAATTTTGTGCTGTATGATAACCACCTAGTTGCAAATCCAGGTGTGGGTTTGGCATCTAGGTAAGGATTTATAGTGCTGGTAGCTGATGCTATGAAAATAACCTTAACTGTTAATAATACTATCTTTTATAACTTAGAGATAACATGACATCAAGAGTTTTTTTTTTTAAGGAGATTTTTTTTTTGTTTTTTGTTTTTTGTTTTTTTTTTGTTCAAGTGATTGAAATATTATGAAAGATATATGAAAAGAGGAAATTTGGTGGGGTCAGCTTAAAGGCTTAAAGAAAGGGTATAAAGAAAAAGTTATTTTCGATTTGTAAAAGAGGAACTCAGTTTTAACATTCTGTTAAAACTTTCATTCTATTTTGATATGTACTTTTTGAAATATCAGCAAATGAAGCTAGTACATTTGTGACCTAGAGTTATGGCAAGGTTTATACCATCTCACATTGATGAGCAATGCTGTATTCCCCTTGTTTTTTAATCAGTTGTTTTGATCTTGGAGTAACGAGGTACTATATAAGTTTCCCATGAGGAATTTGAAGTTAACAAAGTTCCCATGTCTCTCTTGCATTCTTTTAACAATAACATAAGACTATGGAAGAGGAAATGGGCTGTCAAATTAAAAAAAAAAATCAAAAGATCTCATTAATATGAGCTTATAACTTACGGTGTCATATAAGCTTGCTTCAGGTTCACTTTTGCCTGAAATGTCACAACTTCATCCACTTAATATATGTTGAGAGCCAGGCATCAGATTTATGTAAATTTTACCAGAATGTGAAGATTAAGTACCCCTTTAAGGAAAGAAACTCCATAAAAGCCTCTACCATTCTTAATTTTTTTAAGTCAGAGCAACTGTGTAACATTGTTGAAATAAAGTTACCTTTGTTAATTGAAAACATAAAAGAAATTGCTCTTACAAGAATTTGACTATGAAACATTTTGTGATCCAGCAATTTTTATTTCCTGATACCCAGAAATTTTAATTTTCTGTGACAAGTTCTGTAACCTTTTAAATCTCCTTAGAGTCATAAATTCCATTTTGTTTGACTAACATTCCAACTTCTCAGCCCTCAAATTATTTTCAGTCAGTAATGAAGAAGTTAACTTAATCAAGTCTAGTGAATATGTTGGAGGACGTAGGATGTATCAATTCGTCAGTTATT
This sequence comes from Holothuria glaberrima, assembly GCA_009936505.3. Lineage (NCBI taxonomy): Eukaryota > Metazoa > Echinodermata > Holothuroidea > Aspidochirotida > Holothuriidae > Holothuria > Holothuria glaberrima. The sequence continues at coordinate 3,239 of WURT03018187.1, read as the reverse complement.
AATCAAATGTAGGCATGTCATGGTTGATTTGAAGGAGACAGTCTCCTTGAGGGAAACTTGATATTAATCTTCTGAAAAGATCTATAGAAAATGCAAACAAAATGAACAAGTTGTAATGAATGTTAAATAATGATTGGTTGCCTCTATTATTGATGTAATAAAGCCATTTTCCAGGTCACATGACAAGATCATCAATCATTGGGTACATTTTGGAATACGTTGACAAGTTGTTGAGTCTCAGAAAAGTTGCTGAGTTATATCGAAACCATTCATAGGTGCAAAGAACCATTCACAGGTGAAAACACACCCAACCAATAGAAATCTTCCTTACTACTTAAGAGTTGTATTATTCATAGAAACATCGAAGTTATTTAGCTCTTGCACTTGGAAGAACTATTGGATCACATTGCACGTATGCACCCTCTGTCTGCTTCAATTGCAGTACATTGTATGATTTGGTAACTGTGTTGCAGCAAACATAATCACGCTCATTCTGTAGACCAGCTTGAAGCTACTTGTATTGTTCAGTGGAAGATTTTGTGTGGTATACATGTTATGACTCCAGTACATTGAATATAATACTACAAACATAATTCTGTACTGCTGAAACATAAACTAACCTTGTTCAAAAAAGTTGTAAATGTATGCAGAGATAGTTCTTCCCTTAGGTGAAGCTTTTATATTCTTATAGGAGGAAATATATGTAGCCTCACAGGCTTAAAGATGTTTTACTGACAATTTCAGGATTTTCTTGAGTAATAAAAGTTTTATCTTCACATATTTTTACATGAAACAACAGTCGTATAGTGCAGTCTTGAAGTTTCATCAAAGTACATTGTTTAATCCATAGTACAGCTTGGCTTGCTCTCAAGATACCCTCAAATATGCTCTCAGTTTTGACGAGTTCGGCAGCGTTTTGACGCACTTCCTTACATCTATTAATAAATTCTGCCAACAAAATGTCAGTTAGTAGATTCTCACCAAACCTTGAGATTTGGAAATTCATGAATATTCAATGAGCCTTTAGCACCTCCCTGTCAATGGCTATCTTTATTGTTACCTCTTGCCTCTTTTGGTAAAAAAAAAAGAAATAAAGAAATATTCTGAGCTATTTTCTGAGAGCACTTGGAATTTTATTAAACTTATTTTATGGAGCTCTTACCAGTTTTTCTTACTTGTTCAATGTGAGACTGTAAATGTTTATGTGTGTATCCTGTTTTGCATGGCATGATCTTTAAGGACATCACCTGAGTAAACGAATACACTGAACCAATCACCGGGAGGGTTTCCTGTATGGTCCCATTAAACTTATCAATTACTTCCATAGGAAATCATTATATTTTACTGATGTGAATCTAAAGAATTATCGTTGACAAAGTACAGTTCTAGCTGATATCATCAACAGAGCTGTTGTGCACATATTCATGGCATTAATCTTATCTTAGAACATCTTAAGTTGATATTTTGGTCCTCGCTAGGTTATCTTGACGATAAGTAGGAATGTCATGTCCTCTTAATAACAAAAACTAATGAATGAAACTGATGCCATTATTGTTGTAATAGTGATTAAAGCACATACTGATTGACAATTTGGAGTAAAATTTGGTTTGAGCTGATAAACTTTCAATATTCTGACATTTTGACTCAATTTTCCCCATTTATGCAGTTTTTCATGCTAAGTGGGCATTAGTTTGGCTGGTTTGTTATCTTACTGGTTACACCATGCCATTAAGTTGATTAAGAAAGCATTATGTACTTAATAATGCTAAAAGTCACCAGTAGATATCTACTTAAAAGGAAATTTCTTGAAAATTCAAGAACATGTCATTGTGAATTACCATTATTTGTCATCGTTATTTGTGATTCACTACTTTCACTAATGATGCTGTCATCTTGCAGTCAATGCTTTCTGTTTGAGATGAAACATTTTGCAGTACATGAACCAATCATGAATTATTCATGACTTTGCATTTATCACATTTACTGCACATACTAATGACCTTCGTGAATGTCCGTAGCACCGTACAAGATTTTTATTGTGCATGAAGTCTCCCAGGTTATGAATTCCTATCTTCCTAGTCATCTATGCGACGACTGTTCCCTGTTTCACAGTCTCTTTTTTCGGAGGTCTCTACATTACGACAAGTCTACAGGATGGTCAGTGTTAGGATAATTGGGTTAGGGTAGGTTAGGTTAGGTTAAGAGGGTTTCATGTGTCAGTAAGAAGAGAAGTCAGAACATGGAGGTGAAACCATCTGTTCTCTAAGATGAAGATACTTCCCCCACCCCACCCCACCCCACCCCACCCACACTCCCCACTCAGTCTACCATTCCAAATGTCTTTTGGTTGGGAGGATTCATGTTACATTGTAATATTTATATCTAATCCATTTGTCTTCACTAGATGGTTTTGCCTTCGATGTCCTTCCAAGAGATCAAACAGTGTCTTTAAACCAGGACGTGGAACTTCATTGCCAGGCCGGAGGAACCCCATCCCCAGAAATTTATTGGCAGGACGTTGAAGTGGTAAGACTTAATGTTTGTGACTAGTTACAGGAACTTGAGATTCGAGTATCCGAGTCAGCTTATTGAGCAAAGATAAGTTTTTGTAGGAAATTCCACACATCTTTAGCTACCAAAACCAGTCAGTTGTGCTACAAAAGAACTGAAAAAATGTAAAAGTCCTGCAGAATCATCAAAATTTCCTGCTAGAAATATTTGAAAAGCGAGATATCGAGCTTTGATTTCCTTTTCTTACACAAACCCCTTAAGGGTCTGTAGACATGTAAATGTGATACTTGCCCATTTGGTGAAAAAGCATTAAAAATGATAAAAATAGCAGCAATTCCCATTAAAATCGATCAGATATTGACCATTTTACAAGACAATTACTGTTTTTCATCTACATCATGAATAAACATGAGCTGCTTATGCAAATTTGTGATGTACAGAGAGGAACCTGTCAACTGGGTGTAATGTTATCCTTTGTTTGTTAAGCCTTCATTCCAAGGTCAGCTGTAATATTGGGATGCCCGGAGGGGTTAATTTTAGAAGTAGCAATTTAGTTCTTTGAAAATATACACATTAAACACCAAACTAGAAACTGGCTATTAAGTAATTAACAGATAATTTATAAAGGAATAACAAAAGAAGTACAGTAATACACTGTGCAACACTCCACATCATATTTTTGCATAGCTAATGAACAATTCCCACAAATGGTCAAACTTTGAAGAGAA
>WURT03018176.1:0-15977 GCA_009936505.3 Holothuria glaberrima | reverse complement strand
CAAATGCTGAACGCATAGTGTTCAAATGCTGAACGCATAGTGTTCAAATGCTGAACGCATAGTGTTCAAATGCTGAATGCATAGTATTCAAATCCGAACGACAGGTTCAGCTCCTGAATTAAAGTGGCATGACGGGAAGAATAACCCAACACAAATTATTAGGAATTCTGAATTGATTAATGTATCATGAACTAAAATATACCTATCCTGGGACTTAATTTTTTATCCAGAAATATGCTAAACCTCAGAGCCCCCGGGGGCTTCGCTCCCTGGCCCCACCAGGGGCCCTAAAGCGGGCCCCTGGACCCCACCCGCACGCTCGTATTTCGCATCACCAGATCCGTCTGCAAAACATGATCTCTACACCCCCAAAGATTACACCTTCGCCACGCCCCTGACGAGGGGGTCCGGGGACCTCCCGGGAAAATTTGGAAAGAATGGGAACCCTTATATGCGACTTTCCAGGTTTTTGGCCTTAAAATCATACTTTGGACAGTAAAATTTTCAGCATTTTAGTATTTTTCCTCAAGTAGGCCAATTTTCATTTTCGTTTTGGAATTCTCAGCCTGGGGGAAGTTTCCCCCTGCCCACGCAGGCTACGGCCCTGTGTTATAATCGCAAAAATGTTCTCAAAAGTACAATTTGGAGCGCATCGATTTGTTGAACTATGTGAAGGATTTCCTTATCGGGAGATGAAATCCACAGTTATTGTTTCAAGAAGTGTAAATGTAAGTTTATATTAACTATGGTTTCATCAACTGTTCTACTAAAATTTATGCCAAGCTGTGTGAATTTATAAACAGTCTTATCTTTTGTTAGAAAATAAACATTTGATACTTGATCAAAGCCGTACAGAACTTCGGACTGGGAAGTTAAATGGATCATTCCTGGATCAGGATTAAAAATGCGGTTACACATTGCGATTCGACAAGTCGCTGGGCTACACATCGAACTTATATATCGCAAATTACTCAATCGCCAACCTTTGGATTCTCGACGAAAGCGATGAAACTTCGGGGAAAAGAACACTTAAATACGATTTCCGAAGTGCTTGGGGCCTTTAAATCATAAACTGGACGGTGGAATTTTCAGCATTTCTGTATTTTTTCTCAAGAAGGCCAACTTTCATTTACGATTTGGAAATCTTCGGGGGGAAGTAAACCCCTCCCCCGCAGGCTACGGTCCTAAATAACTCTTTAAAGGATGATGGGTGGGGTACAGTACCATAGGTGTAGGAAACTGTTCGAGACTGGGGACTGAACCTTTTTTCGCATGGCCGACCTGGGGGATGTCCCCCTCCCCCTTTGGAAACTTTTTGGATATTTGAGGGTTCTTAGATGCATCATTTTGGACAAATTTTAAGGTAAATTACTGCATTTTTTTCTTACAGCAGAGAAAAATAGGGGGTTTTCGTCCTTGGAAAGTGGGGGCTGAAGCATACTTTCGCCCCCACAAATTTCGCTGGTAGAGAGGCTGGCGCCCCTCAGCCGCAGGCTTCCTACGCCCTTGAACGGTATAGCTTATGTAGACATACAGTAGAGTGTCTGAAATGGATGTTCCTTTTCATTTATTTCGCACGTACTCTCTAAATGTAAAAGAGTGAAAATTTACCAAAAAGACTGACTAAGAAAACAACTCTCTGTTTCTAGTGACATTCCACTCTCCATCAAGTGGCATTTTCACTCATTTATAGTAAGCAATCGTCGAAGGGTGAATTACACTCTTTACTTAAAAGAGTAGGTATAACCAGAATTGATGAGAAGGCTTGTTACATCGGTGTGGTTAAGAGAGTTGGGGGTAGGGTGGCTTTCTTTTCTAATGATCTATCCTTCACTATTTGCTGCCATAAATTCGTCCCTAGTTTTATGAAGTGACGAAAGTTTTTTTTTGGGGGGGGGGGGGTTTACATGGTGAAGAAGGCACTAATTTTACCGTTTCCTTTGTTTTAGTTGTAGAAAAGAAAATGTGTTGCATTGTCTTTCCAAATTTCAGAATTGAGGTAAACATGTTTGACCTAAATTTGAATTCATCACTTTGCCAAAATGACCACAATCACATTTGTCGCTGAATGCCAATTTCGAAGATTTTCCTTTTTCTCGGTACGCCAAAAAGGGACAAATTGTTCCAAGCAAACCGTCAACCTTTCCCGCAGTCAGCGGGCTTTACATTTAGCTCTCAGTCGAAAAATTAAAACCTTATGTGTAACACTAGGGTTAGGCTCCGGTCGAAGTGGGGGCTTAACCGGCTCCAGTCTCCTTCCCCTAACTTTTAAGGCAAGCAGTCTATTTGCTTCTCCTGGCCTACTCGAGTGCAAAGGTAAAATTAACCGGGTGCCAGGCGCTTAATGGCGCTCGTTTCCTGCCAAACAGCGTCCGTTAGACCCCGAAAAGAATGTTAACCAGACGCCACTTTTTTACCGAAAGTAGCGCCCGTCATCCTTGAAGTTCCCAAGTATGGATACGACCCCAAAATTGGTGAAGCGTCTATTGTAGTGCAAATCTCTCCGTAACAGCAGACTTCAAATGGACAAAGTAATTGTACAATTAGCAGGAATGTTCACAAAATATGATAAAATGAAAACGGCACCTTTACCAGTTTACGTCATGGCAAAGGAAAGATCCCTACTGCTGCTGAATTCACCAAATTATGGATTTTTTTCAGCCATATTTGAGAAGCTAAAAAGATCTGCCAAATATAGCACCATATAGCATCAAAGTAACCTAAAAATTACAAAAATTTCTCAAAGCAGAGGGGAAACCCCCTCCCCTTAGACCCTCCCCCAGAACGGCACCTTCATGTAGTGACAAAAGAAGGACCCCACAGATGTTTACAAAAACGCAAAAACGTAAAAAAGTTCACTTTACATGCTGCCACTCAGTTGGAAAAACATCCAGCTAGTCGGAATTTGGGACCTTCACACCCCCTAAACATATGACCCTAGCTACGGCCCTAGGTGTGACACCCCTACACCCCCGCTCGCTACGGCCCTGGGGAAAACCTTTTACACTGAAGTATTTCATAATTGGATGACACATACTAATTACAAGAACCATTTTTGTTATTAGTGGAGGTGAAAGTTCATTTGGAGTCAACACAGGTCCAGGGCCGTGGCCTGGACGAAGTCTCTAGGGGGCAGGTGATGACACTAGTTAAGCGGACTGGAGCAGCAAGTGGCGTGACTACAGATAGCTGATACTCGGAAGGATCCTTCCTTAAATTCACTTCTGCATGAGTACCATAATATGGAAGGGTGCTGAGGAGAGGGGTATATGTGAGGCCTGACTAGGGTGCAAAATTGTGCAATCGTTTGGGTAATTGAAAGCTTGAACTGATTATATCTTTACAAATTGTCATATTTAATGACAATATTTCTATTTTGGCTGGGCGTAAGTCAAGAAGTGCTCTCCAAGAGAAGGGAATGACACTCGGACACTCTATAATCTTTGAGAAAATTTTGTCTTTCTCAAGTGGGCTTGGATAAAAAAGGTGCTATTTTTGGTAAAGCTTCTTAAAGCGTAGACTTGGTTATATGTTTGGGAACCCTCATTATTTAGTGATTTTTTTCTACTTTGGAAGGTCCAGTGTAGTTCAAGGGGGTGTAGCCTCAGGGAAAGTTTTCTTGTTCTAATGTTTCCTAAATCTAATATGGGGTTATCTGTGGTAATGCTTTTGACTGATAATATGATCTGAAATTTTAACTGTGTATTGACTTTACCGGCTGTGGCGTAGCATCCGTACAAGGTTGGTGCCTGGTGCAGGCTTCACACTAGCGCTCTTAATACGCCACTGTGATAGCCAGCATCAGCTGGCTCGTAGCCGTAGTGAAGGCCTGCAAGAAAATGTTCGGTCGAAATGTCTCCCAGATGAGGGGAAGGTGAGAAATGTTGGATTTTAAAAGTTGCATCCTAACGTGCCAAAAATAATAGGACATTTGTGAGATTTAGCCGTTGTTTCAAAATCAGTTTGCGGCGACTGCTATATATACACTTTAAGTTGGAATTTTCTCTACCAGCTCATTTAAGTTAAGCTAAGAATTAAATTTAATCATAGGCTATTTCATCTTCAGACAACGTATATATGCTGGTGTTCTCAAACGAATTCATCTTGTAGGAGAAAGATGGTCCATTCGTCAGGAGGAAAAAGAATGCATCCACTGTGGCGGTCCGGGAACCTCCCCGGAAAAATTTGGGGAAGAGCAACCCTTATATGCGATTTCCCAGGTTTGGGGGTGGGGGGGGGGGGGTTAAATCATAATATGGACAGTAAAATTTTCAGCAATATTAGTTATTTTTCTCAAGTAGGCCAACTTTCATTTACGATTTGGAAATCTCAGGGGGGGGGGGTCTTCGGTCCTGAGGTCGTATGTTGAAAACCTCGTAAACACGATAGACCATAAAAGGTTATCTCGAAGCTGGCATGTGGATACCCGCATATTGCATTCAATAATTCAATTTTTGGGTGGTAGACAAAGGTTATTTTAGGTCAAGAGAGGTCAAACTATGAAGATCTGGTGTGATGTAAATGTGAGGGATCTAATACGCAGTGAGTAGACAATCTGTGTTTTTTACAAGAGCCCCATTGTTTTTGGTGGAGGTCAAAGAACGTGAGGTCAGCAGAGGTCAAATTGTGAGTACATCGCAAAACATGGTTTCTTAAGAAGGATAACTTTGATGGATAAACCTAAGTAGACACTTGAAAGTATTTCCTTACGGCAAGAAATCACAACGCCCTTGTGATTTCTGGTTCCATTAAGAAGGCTCGTAAAACCCTACGTAAATTTGAGGACATGCACTCTAGTGACATAGCAAGTATACTTGGAGTGTGTGTTAAATATTCCGAACAAGCTATATAAAAAATTTACGACTTTTGTTCTTATCCACTTTCTGTTTCCCTGATTACTCTTAATAATACTCCTTTCTATCTCGCTGATACAAATCTTAATAACCCGATATACAATGCCAACGGAACTCGTAATTTACAAACTCACTCAATGTTTTAGCCCTCTCCTCCCGTCCCCTTCCGCGATGCAGGCCCGTAGTCAATGGGGGCTCAGCGCCCGTTGAATTTTTTCGCCCTCCTAGAAAGTTTTCAAGTTGCCATTGACTTAACACATTTTTACACTCATTTGGCCCCCTGAAAAATTTTTCGTCCCCTGGAAGCCATTTTGCACCCTTCACTATACCTTGTTTGGTTACGAGCCTGATGCAAAGATTATACGTAGGCTTTTTCAAACTATGGATAGCTCTTTCGACGCTGATCTATGAAATAAACCGTTGTCATGGCAATGCCAACTGCCTACAAATTTTAATGTTTAACATTGTCCCTTTCATCATTATTTGATGAAGATTGGCAGCTTTTGATCTGTATAAAATACGAGATTATTTTGAAAAGTCTGGCTCGATTCTAACGTATTGTCGCTTGAAAGTTCATTAAAAGAAGTGAGTTCGTCTCTTTCCGTTTAAAGCTCCCAATAGAGTGGTTCAGTTTTCTTTAAATCAGCTTTAGTACATTGGCTACTGAAGGAATTTCTATAGGGCCTAGCTCATATCACAACTTCAAGCTTCCTCGCAGGTTACTTGCAACATGGAAGATCACTTCGCTTCCTCGATCTTCGGTCAGCCTCTGATAATCCTCATCGGTGTTATAGCTTTTCCGATAGATTTCGGTTTCTTTTATTTGTTGAAAGGAAACTCAACCATTATGGGCGACGTGGCCTGTGTCTACCATACCGCCCTTTCTTTTACCGGCCTGATAACCGCGATATCCTGCATGGGCTGGGGACTGCGGTATTTCGTGACATCATCTCTCTTAAACATGATTTTAGCCGTAACCAGTCATTCCCTCACAACGTGCTGTCTTGTATTATTGAACTTGATCTGTACACACAGGTATGCCTCCATAATGAGACCCATCCGCCATCTTGCTATTTTTACACCGCGGAAAGCACGGTTGCATGTCCTTATCGTCGTCCTGGCGACGCCCATGTGTATTGCTGCGCAGAATTGCATGGTGCACTCATGGGGATCTGAACACGTTTCCGAATACGATCTATCCGTCCCTTTTGGTCATCAAAACATAGGTGTGTTGATCTTCCTCCTAACTGTGGTTGCTTTATTTGTTTCTCTGACGACCGTTAATGTTTTACTAGCGATGGCTCTATATCCATATGTCAAGTTCGAGCAAGCAGGTTGCAGCAGAAGGGCTGTTCCGAAAGCGACGTCGCTGTCCATTCGTGAAGCTGTGGTGACATTGGTTCTCTGTTTTTCTTTCCATTTCACTTTCACGCCTGCAGTTATTACAATGGCTGTAGGTATTGCTGGATACAAACTTCCTACAGATCTTACATACCTGGTATTCGCTTTAATACAATGTAACTGCATCATGAATCCTTTCGTTTATCTCATTATGAACCGTAAATTTCGTAAAGTTGCTCGAAAAAAGTTTTGTCGAAAAGCCAGGCAAATATTTCCTGTAGGTCCTACTCTTTAACCTTTCGAATAATTAGTGGGACCAAGGAGTTGTCAAATAGCAACTCCCTGGTGGGACATAGACGAGCGAACTGATAAAAACCGAGTGAATGAAATCTATAGGTTAGAACTATTCACGTGTCACACTGCTTATTAATTTTGATGATATTGACTGTTTATAATGTTTTCCTCTGATGTTCGGAAGGATGCAACGTACGTGAGTTCGCGGCCTTGTCCACGTAGCAGGCTGTACGGCATATTCCTTGTTCAGTCATATCCCTGGGAACCAGGTTTGGGAAGCTGAGGAGCTGAGCAAACAGAGTGCGCTCCGCGGGATATTGGCGGTCCGACTATTAGCGCAGATGCCACCTCACCAACAAGTTGCTAGCCTACTTAGCGGCTCTCAGTTTTTGACTACCACCACCGAGGGCTGCCACACCTTTGTGGCGATGCTCTGAACGAAAAACCGTTGATAATGAAGTTATTTTCTGTCAGTGCAGTGATTAAACGTATATCATCATCTTACATCCTGCATCCTGCCTGTCTCAAATATTTTGATTTTCTTCCGATTTCCTTTAGCATGTGGTTGATACCATCCGAGCCTATACCGATGGTGAAATTTTGGTATCTTCTCAAATATTTTGTCTTATTTCTACTCATACTTCCACCCTGACGTCTCTGTTGCTATTGGCTTGGCTTATACGGTACCTCATAGCCTATCATTCTCCTAGCCTATCACTCTCCTAGCCTAGCACTCTCACAGCCTATCACTCTCAGATTTTTCCTCGTGCCTGCCCTCCCAGAGCCGGCGAGTCTCCCTCTCAAGTTTGGCTTGCCCGTCTCAGCGGACGTGTATTGCTCCTGCAGCCACTGCACTCGCAATACCAATAGAGTATGTACGTCAAAAGAGGAGTACATATGCGACACCTGCTATGAAGGTAAAAGTTTGGCTGGTGTATACACTTCAGCTGAGTACATAGTGACCGTCAAATGGGTTTTGGGATCGCAAATCGGAATTCAGAAAAGGGAATGCGCTGCTATGACTGGTAGTAACGCTGAGCTCCAGTCTATAATAGAAAGCTGCATTGAAAGAGCACTTGATCGTAAACTGGACAGCTTTTTCAAAAAAAAACAGAAGAAAAGTTCAAGAAAATACAAGAAAAACAAGCAGGGAAGTTGTAAGAGTAATCTACTCGCAGTGAGGCTCCCGATAAGTCCAAAGCATAGGCGTAGGAAGCTGTTCAAGACTGGGGAGGGGGGCTGAACTTTGTTTCGGATCGCTGTCCCGGAGATGGTTCTAAGGGGGTTCTTTCGATTTTTTTTTTTTGAATATTTTAGGGTCCCAAGATGCAATCTGGTACATTTTCGACGAATTTCAAGGTAAATTACTGCATATTTTTGACCATTTTTTCAAAGTGGGGGTGTCCCCCTCCCCTTTGGAAAATTTTTGGATATTTGAGATGTGATTTCGTGCGTCATTTTTTCGACAAATTTAAAGGTAAGTTACTGCAAGTTTTTGACATTTCTTACTTTAATTACTGCAAACGTTTGACATTTTATTCCAAAGAAGAGGATGTCTCCCTCCCCATAGAAATTTTTTTGGATATTTGATGATTCTTAGATGCGATTTGGTGCATCATTTTGGAAAAATTTCAGGGTAAATAACTGCAAGTTTTCGACATTTCTTGCTTTAATTACTGCAATTTTTTGACATGTTTTACTTAAATTACTGCAAATATTTGACATTTTATTCCAAAGAAGAGTGGTGTCCCCTCCCCTTTGGAAAATGTTTAGATATTTGAGGGTCCTTAGATGCGATTTGGTTTATCATTTTGGAAAATTACTGCAAACTTTTTACATTTCTTACAGAAGAGACAAATAAGGGTTTTTCGTCCTTGGAAAGTGTGGGGGGGGGGGCTAAAGCAAACTTTCCAAAACAATTGCTGGGCGGCTTGAGTCCAAGGCACCTTACTGTAAAACTCGTCAGCTATTCAGTTCGTCAACGTGTCATAAAGAACTCACGCCGTTTAAAAGGTACTGACATCGTGGTTTAAGAAGATCTTACCAAAAACAATCAGTCTTCTCCACGAAGCAAAGAAACATGCCGAAGCTAAATTTGCGTGGTCCCATGACGGAAAAATTCTGGTCCTGGTTGACGTCAACGGCGTTGAACGTTATTCAGAAAATATCTGACTTAAGCGATCTTGAACGCTTATCATGACAGCTGAATTTGTGGTGCATGACGTGTCCTTAATTCTACAGCGCATTTCTATCCGCGCTTATTAAATTGATTTGTAAGTTCACGAATCCTTCCAAAGGTTTACACAGTACTTAAGGTTTTTATTTACCTTTTGCGTCTTTTGCGTCTTCTTCTCAGTCTCATTATTCCTTTTGTATTTACCTTTTCTACCTATCTGTCTCTTTCGTTACTCTATGGAGCTTAGTACGCATCGCTGGATTCTGAATCGTATTATTAGGTCTGCTCAATCTTCTTAATATAGGAATATTCAACTTCTAGACAAACTTCCTCATTCATTTATTTATTCTAAGTTGAGGTATGCTATTGAAATTTATGGACCTGCTAAAAAGTCTTTTACTTAAGACCGCTTCATACTCTCCACAATATTTTTATTAAGATCTGACAGGTAAACCCAGACGTTATCCTACCAATCTATTATACAGGGAGTTCAACCTGCTCATGTTGTCCGAAATTCATACTTACTGCATGTGCTCTTTTGTTCAGTTTGTAACCTCAAGCTATTTCTGATGATGTGAGCTTCCAATATGTTTCAAATGATCGTATCAATATTCGAAATAATATTTTTAATGTAACTCTTCATAACTCTCGTCATGGTAAATTGCTCCTTATAATTACCGTTTTTCGCTGTGGCAGTCTCTGCCTTCTTCAGTTACAACTGCAAAGTTACTTAGATCTCTTCAAATGAGCTCAAGATGTATCTTTCAAACACATTTAATTAAGCTCCTTTTTGTCGGATATGGTGCCCCCTTCTTGCCTTCTTTCCTTCTTCTTATCTCCCTCTCCTTTTTTTCCTTGCCTTTCCTCTTCTGCTCCCCATTTCATATGCTATATTTAGTTTGTTCTACGTTTGAGCTGTTCAGATCTTTTATATTTCACGTTGTGTAAGTGTATTTATTAAGTTGGTCACTAGCTTTGGTAACAGTTTTTCTGTTTTTTTTTTAGTGCCCATTATATGTTTTTGCATCCACACATTTTTGTTTCGGCTTTTGTAACTTTTGTAAAACATAGTCTCTAATAAATGCCCCGGGGCGTTGCATTTTTGAAAAGGAGAGCATTTATTTGAGGGTACATTTCAATTAAAAGAGTAACTTTTTGCTAAAGTTTACACTAGAGTCTTTAAACGAGGCACAAGTTTTTTAAATGCAGTGGTGAAGGATAACTTGCCAGGCACCTCTTATCCCCCGGCTTCCTTACAATGTTGCCGTTTCCCTGCAACTGTTGTTGTTTTTAGTAAAAAGAATCAAGACAACTCCGACTTCTCTCTCGGCAATTGACCACTGATTAACTTTTTTGCCTTTCAAAAATTTACAGGGGGCGTTTTTCTTGGGGGCGTGTGTAAGAGAATATACAGTATGAGAAATAAATTTGAATTGAATAAAAGAATGAGAACGAGTACGTCCCAGCCGCCACGTCAGGCGGGAGTGATTTATGGAATTTATTTCCTCTTGCCGTATGGGGGGGGGGGGAATGAGCTAGTTTCGAAGTGATATATATTTTAGGGAATCATACACACTGTTTGCCTACGTAGCAGGCTGTACGGCACAGTCCTTGGCATAGTTCTTGTTCAGTCATATACCTGGTTTGGGAAGTTGAGGAGCTGAGCAACAGAGTTCACTCCGCTGGGTAACTCACTGTTTGCTTTCGTTTGTGACCAGGGCTTTAGCCAGGTTCATATATTGGCAGTCTTACCTCTGTACTTTGTCTGAAATGCCTCGCCTCACACTGTCACCGCAGGTGAGATCAAGATGTTTAGAAACGAGTCACTGTCGGCCTTGATTCCTCCAATTCAATGTCGCTAGCCGTTGAGTTCGGTTGGGAATACCGATGGATTTTGAATTTATTTCTATTAAGCTGAATAACGTCAGATTTATATATCAATTTGGAAGCAGTGCCTAGCAATTTTTTTCGTCTCAGAAATGTAATTTTAGCCCTCTTCATTGCAATTTGGCCGTCTTAAACACGGAGAGACGCATCGCAAGCTTATGCCCGAGTCCGTCATCCCCGACACAGTGCGTCACTTTCAACTCAGTGTCTGCTACGGCCCATATCTCTTTTTAATTAAAAAGTTAGAATGTAGATTGTGAAACTTAATGCACGATCTGTGGTAGCGTTCTTGTCTTGGGTCTATTTTGTCAATAATTATGTGTAAGTTAGTATTTATTTATAAGGTAGTCAGTATTTATTTATAAGGTGTATAATCTTTGCCACTTCATTCTGAAAGAAATGAGATCCACATTAGCTGACTTGGGTCGACGTTAAACCACTTCGTAACACTCATTTTGATGCTATCCAGTAACTTTCGTGAGGAGGGTAAGGGCGGTTGGAACTTGGAATGTCAAGTTTGGTAGCATCAGCCTAAGAGTATTTAAGGACTAGAGGACAAGGTTTAATAGCCTATATGCCCCGTACAAAATTATGTCCAATTTGAAAGCAAGAGTTAGGTCCAAAATGGTTTATTCTCCGACGGTCAGGCGTTGCGCTGTGCGCATCTAGTGAGCGAAACATGGCGACATTTTGGTGCTTGATCGTAACGCCACTACCAAATTTGACCATATAATCGAATAGTACTTCTGAGGCTTTGTCACGCGCTGAGAAGCACACCACCCCATTGCCCTATTGATGAAATGTAGCTTAAACAGCAGTTTCACCAGTTTTTTAAGATTGTGACTTACAACCCCCTTCCACACTCTAACGTGCCACTAATGACATCTACATTGTTTGCATGTGAGATAATGTACAGCAATAACAACTACAACTACCTAGCGGACTCCTTGTACAAGACTTCCTCATATTCACCATATGGACATCCCTTACGTATTTGGAAGACCACTTTAATGTTTTGATTGATAATTTCGCATAGTAGAACGTGTTCGAGATGTCTAGGTTTGTCACATGACAAGGTGAGCAAGCCAATGGCGCCCTCAGTTTTGATAATTAAAGGACACCACATCAGATGATGAGGTCGTAATCCCACCCAAGATAAACTCAGAAAGTAGGTGTTAAGTGTACATATTCGCATCTAGGACACTCTTGCACTCGGGTGGACCCCTCCTCTGTCACCTATTGCAAAAGTGTTGTCCTGGGGAAGGTGTCCCGGCCGGTCCCCTCCCCCTTAATTTCTTGTTCGTTTAAGGTGGCTTAAATGCAAAATCGTGATATCTTCGTCAAAGTTTCGAAATGATTACATGTTGATAATTCTCATACTTTGCTGAATTGTTCTTTTGTGTTGAGTGCAAGGGAAGGGTGTGGTGATTACGTAGAAGTGAGAGACTCCATCCCTTAACAAATCTTTGTTTATGTAAGGTAGCTCAGATGCAAAAGAGTGTTATCTTCGTTGAAGCTTTGGGCTGGTTTCATGTTTTTAAATGTTTATTCTTCGTAAATGCACTTAATGACCTTTGAATAAGTTTGTGTAATGAGTGATATACTTAAAACCATGTAAATCACGCTACAAATGTTGCCCATAATATGAGATTGCCTTATAATCGCCTCCTGCCACAATTTTCAGGAATTTTTCCCACCAGGTTATGGGCAAGTCCGAATTTTCAGGAATTTTGAAAATTGTTTCAAAATAGTGTTTAGGGTTAGAAAATAGGTAAAGGGTTACGTGTCGTAAGGATATTTGACATTTTCTTTCATAATCCGGCGTCAAAATTACCGAAAAAGGTAAAAAAAACTGGCATTTCGGGAGTAAGAGACGTGGCCAACTTCCAAGAAGTTGATAGGTCCATTGCCATGTTTTGCCAATAACCAGGTGGAGAAAAAATTATGCCTGCCGCAAGCCTGCTGTTGGACGTGTACATCTAGTTTTCGGATAATCGTTCTCGACAGAATAGTCCCTTGCGTTATCGGTCGTCAGATATAGAGCCTAAACCGTGGCAACTGCGGGCAAAATGCGCTGAAATTTTGCATTAGGATGGGTATCAAACCCTTTCCCGTATACCCTAGAACAAATACGTTTGCGTGTGGGGTGGTATTAAAGAAAATACAAAACTGAAGGTTAAAGTGCACCAAATGCGCAAAAAGTTTGATACTTTGCGAAGGATTTGTGGTAGGGGTAAAAGGGGATATTGCCAGTGTGTCCGAGGTAAAATCCTCTGGGGGAAAGCCTCCCGCACAGGAGATCCTGCTTTAAAAATGTCCGACGGGGCACATTTTGGCTGGGAAGAAAAGTTCGGGATGTTTGTGTGTCAAGAATTTTCAGGATCAATTGTTCTAGACAGTGTGGACACCACCTGATTTGACACCGGTGCCACAATCCAGCCCTGAGCGGTGGGTTGGTAAAACCACTGAAACTTTCCTCAAAAAGAAGGTTTTGTATTGAGTAAGAGGCTTTGCCAAATATAGCACCAGTTTACATGTAGTCCACCTTACATCGAAAAAAACTATCACCGAGGAGGTCTTCCCCTCATTCTTAAACCCTCTCTCCATGAAGCCTATCCCCTAAACCATCAGAACACCCCCTTAATGTCACTGTGCTTATTGAGCATCTATAGGTGGAGTAACAGAATGTACGCACAACTTCCAATTGTTTCAGGCTCTCCCACTGCGTCAAAAGGAAGTAGGAAAGTGTTCATAAATGGGAAGGGACATAGTTTCCACGGAAGGGTGGCGCTGTTGAGGACGGTATTCTTGGGACCGCCGATTCTCCGAGTACTCCCATTTACTTTTTTGCTTTTTGAAAAAAAAAAAAAAAACTCGTCTTCTTACACCGTGCGCGCCATTATATGGTGGCGCTAGGTTTAAATACTGCCGACTGCCAGTTTTTCCTGAATCCACGCCATAACACAGGACGCAGATGAAAACCAATTGCATCAAGAGACATAGGGGTGTTTTCCCTTGACCCATATTTTTGACCAAATATTTTAAAGTCATCTCTAAGGGCCTCAAAGCTCTCGGATTTCTGTAGGGCTAGCTTAGGGTGAAGTATCCTTTCTAATGAGTGATGGGTCAACTTAAACGTTATCTTCGAAAACTACCCACAGTTTGGCAAATCCTTTACAAACTATCAAAATTTTCTTGCGCTTTGCCCTCTTTCACCACCTTCTAAAACTAAGTCACAACTACCCCTATTATCCTCTGGAATAGGCGTGATTACCGAGGAACACAGCATTGCACTTTTGGGGAGATATGTTTTATCAAAAACTGATTACCCGGCATTCCTCCTTCAGAATTGTCTTCTGTTCTCACGTACTTTGAAAGTTGAAAGTGCATCGGCACAGATTCAATACGAAACTTTCGTCGTGGACTACTTCAAGTTGGTTCGATTCACTTGCATTCGTCACAGCTCGCACTCCAAATTTGATGACTATCATAGGGTAATACTATAATACCGCATAATTACCGTAGGGAAACTCGGTACTTCTTCAAACTCCCTCAAGCCCAGGAACAGAGGTGGCGATGCAGGTAGCAACCTAACTTCATAATTTCTTAACTGTATCATTCGTATATATGATACGCTCTCAAAACAGTTATGAAAAATTTGGCGTATATAAAAATACAGGAACTGAGTAAAGTTACCTCAAAATAAATTGATCAAAACAGTAGTAAGGTTTGTTTGCACTTTGCAGCTATTTTCAATGGGGAGGTTTGATTTATGAAAAGTGGTCCAATACTATGGAACAGTATTTAAGCAAAGCAACGCCATCAGTTGGCGAGTAGCCTACCAAAAAGACTTTTTGCAAAAGATGCATCCTTGATTGTCGGAAAAGACAATTCCTTTACCTTATACAAGGCGCTTCTAAGCAATCTCTCTGTTTGGATCTGATGCCGGTTAGAAATTTTAACTTCCCCAAGAGAGGAAACTAGAAACCATTTTATTTGGTAGAATCACTGAAGCCACTGCTAATCGCTGACGATAGTCACGAAATGTTGTGTATGCTTACTTTTGTAAGACTATAGACGGGGCGAATATGGACAGTAATGTAATATGCAGACCCGTGGTCAGGATTTTGTCAAGGGGGGCAAACTCGGATGAATAAACAAAACGGCGCAAAAGGTGCCGTAGGAGCGCAAAACGCCCCACTCCAACGGCGTGGGATCTATGGGCCATCTTAATTTCGGAAGGTGCTGAAATTCAAAATGATGCTATCATTTTCATCATTTTCGAGTAGGTTTATGTTCAAAATTTTCATGGGTAATCCAGAAACCCAAGATGTTTTGTGACTCCCGGCCCTGGCAAAGGTGAAATCTACTTCGAAAAAGTAAAACAAACAGCAAGATTTTGAAGGTTGGAAGTGGCTTGGCGGTTGAGTGTATTGTTTTGTATTTAAGAGGTCGCTGGATCTGATTCCGGTAAACAACCTGGGAACTTTCTGTTGGCTCAACACATTGCTCGTTGGTAGTTTGTTGTATGCAGGGGTGCGGTTTCTGGTTTTCTGATTGACTAGAATTTGCCAGATTCAAGTCTTCAGTCGAGTCAAAGATCCGGGCAGTAATGTAGAGAAAGCATTTTTTATGGTCCGTCCATGATGTCAGCGGCCAGCTTTTGAGAAAGTAGCTTACGACTTGGGATAGAGTTGGACTGTTCATAGGAACTTTTATAGCTATACATCCCTGCAGGGACGTCACTACCGGGGCTGTGAGGTTGTCACACCTCCCAAATTTTCAAGTGCCATCCGTCTGAAAATTGTGCTGTCCGTCGTGTACAACATGCGACTTTGCGACTTTTTTTATTTGCAATTCATTTACTTTGTCACAAAAATGCCTCTTTCGGGCTACAGAAATCTTACGACCACAACTTTCTCCTTAAAGTGAATTAGTATCGAGTGGAAAAATCACTTCGGATACACACTTAACTAGTGACCTAAACCCTTCCAGATTTATCTGTCGTGGGGAACTGTTCCATTTGTCTGAAATTAGCAGGCAATATAATGTTGGAAAAGTAATCACCAATTATTGCTTCTGTCAAGGGCGGATCCAGCCCAACACTGATGGGGGGGGCAGTCGATCAGGGGGCGCCAGATTCTGAAGGAACCGGATGGAGTTAAAAATGCAACCGCCAATGTATGCAGGGGCGGCACCAGGGTGTATTAATAGAGAGAAAAGCATGGGGAGAGTGATCACTGTCCTAGGGAGGGGTCTAAAGGGAGCGGTGCCCCTCCCCTTTGAGAAATTTACGGTAATTTCAGGTTGCCTGGATGCAAAATGATGCTGTTCTTTGTATATTGTTTTAACTAATATATGGCTGGAAATGTCCATAATTTAGTGAATTCTAATTTTTGGTCAAGTGAAAGAGGATCGTGCTGGGG
>WURT03018145.1:0-15978 GCA_009936505.3 Holothuria glaberrima | reverse complement strand
CATACCAAATATGAAAAGTGTCAGTCATTCCTACCTTGAGATATCGCGATTACAAGGTTTTCGGACTTTGACCTCTGGTGACCTCGAATGACCTTCGACCTCTGCCAAAAACAATAGGGTTCTTCCTCTCGACATGACAAACCTACATACCAAATATGAAGTGTTGGTCATTCCTATCTTGAGATATCGTGATTACAAGGTTTTCGGACTTTGACCTCTGGGGACCTCGAATGACCTTTGACCTCTTCCAAAAACAATAGGGTTCTTCCTCTCGACATGACAAATCTACATACCACATATGAAAAGTGTCGGTCATTCCTATCTTGAGATATTGCGATTACAAGCCAAGTGTCACAAACACATACACACACACGCACACACACACACACGACATCACCAGATTGATTCCTTGCCTGCCTTCGGCAAGGAATCAAAAAAGGGAGGGGGAGTGTTAGAGTTAACTCAACAGTTTTCCTTGATATTTGGTATCCCCATACTCTATTGAGAGACACCCTGTAGAAAGTGTGAGGGTAAAGAAGGGCCAGGGTTTTATTTTTCTTCTATTCGCTTTATTCCAAGTAGTTATGTAATAGTACCCCAAGCAGGGAAGACAAGTATTCAAGAACAGTGCAAATATTCTTATTATGTAAACACTCTGTGTCCATGCTATTTATTTTGTGTGTTTCCTCACTCTTCAGTACTCGACTTTCCTTTGTTGGTAGGCTTGTCCTAGTGACAATCATTGACCAAACAGACTGACTCAAATTTAAAGAGCATAATTACAATCTGTCCATTTTCATGTCAAAATGCCACCACCAATTGTGAATTCTGATTGCATGAGGAACTAGAAAGCCAAAAGGCTTCAAGTTAGTGATTCCTTGCCATGTGATATACTGTAACAAGCATGAGTCACTCACATGACAAGCATAAGATCCCACACTGTTATCCTACTTGAGATATCATGTTAATAATTCAAAACCTTTAGAAACCTTGTGACCTAAAATGATTTTTCACTTCGCGTTAAAACAACAGCCCAATTAGCATGCTAGCTTCTTGCTGAATGAAATAAAACTCAGACACGAGCATACCATACAAAATTTTTTGCCCAATGAGCATGCTGGCAGAGAAAGAAATGTAACGTAACGTGTAATGTTCCAAAATATTTAAATATGAAATTTCTTTCAAAATGCGGGATTAGAAAACTATTTAGGCCTACTTAGTTTTCTTTTTTGCAGTCTATGATATCAATGACATTACTAAACTTATTTTACTTTCATGTTATTTTGTAATTTTCTCTAATTTGTTTCACAGTATTATGGTTAAGCTTGTCAGTGACATTAGGCGAGCATTTTGCTAATCCCAAGGTGCACTCGTCTCAAATCAACTTTAGGCGTGTCAAGGCGCACGCACACGATCGCGCCTTAAAATGAAAGGCCTGAGATCCCTCACACTTACCCTTCTTGGGATATAGTGTTTACAAGGTTTTGATTGTTTGATCTTTGGTGACCCCAAATGACTTTTGACCTTCACCAAAAAAGATAGGGATGATTTATTCAATTTAATCAATTTAATCAACATGTTAAGTATGAAGTCCTACACAATTACCCTTCTCAAGATATACTGTAGTGTTCTCAAGGTTTTTACCATTTGACCTCTGGTGACCCCAAATGGTTTTGACCTCCACAAAGAACAAGAAGGATCATCTACTCAATATGGACAATCCATATGCTTAGTATAAGAACCCTCACACTTAACCTAAGTGGAGAAATTGTGTTTACAAGGTTTTGACCTTTTGACCTCTGGTGACCCCAAATGACCTTCGACTTTCCCAAAAAGAATAGGGATCATCTACAGTTACCCTTCTTGAGATATTGTGTTTACAAGCAATTTTCAAGGTTTTTACCATTTGATCTCCGGTGACCCCAAATGACCTTTGACCTCTCAACATGACAAATCTATACAAAAAAACATGAAGATGGTCGTTCATTCCTATCTCGAGATATCGTGTTTACAAGCCATTTACAAGGTTTTGCAGTTTAACCTCAAATGACCTTTGACCTCCATCAAAAACAATAGGTTTCTTCCTCTCAACATGACAAATCTATATATACCAAATATGAAACGTGTCAGTCACGACTATCTTGAGATATCGCATTTACAAGGTTTTAGCTTTTGACCTCCAGTGACCTTAGATGACCTTTGACCTAAACAATAGGGTTCATCCTCTTAACATGACAAATCTGTATACTAAATATGAAAAGTGTCGGTCATTGCTTTCTTGAGGTATCGTGTAAACAAGCTAGACGTCACATACACACACACATACGCACACCCAATGCCTTACGGGGTACTAGGAAAGGACCCGGTAGGGAATGCAAGGGTACTGCAAAACAGTGAAGCTGCACGCCAAGTAGGTGAGGTGAGCTACGTGCTTGAGGGTGGGCTGTGCTCCAAGGTAGGCATGTGCAGCGGCGCGTGACTTCTCATTTCAGTGGCTGAATTTTCGGGCAGCTACGCCAGTTTCGAGACGCACATGAGCTAGGAAAGACGTACGAGAGTGAAGCTCAAGCTGGCTGCCTCGGTACCTGCTAAGGACATGTTTGTGAGTGCACACATCCACACACACACACACACACACATCCCCATCGCATAGATTCCTTGCCTGCCTTCGGCAACGAATCAATAATTAGAGCCAGTTTACCACCATTTATTATTTTCTCTTAAAATCGATGATAAGCATTTCAAAGCTTCTTTCACCCTGAGAATGTTGAACAAAATCTGCGCCTACAATCCCTTCAAGTCCTTTACAATTTCAAGATCTATACTATACTGCTACACATCACTGTGTAGGTGGTTCAGTCTCAGGGTAGCCAACTGAAACGTAAAACTAATTAAACGCCATCCAAAATTATCAAGATGACATTCATTTCATAAAATAGTTTCAACACGTGTATAATACTCTAATTAAGACCTCTTTAATAATTTCGAAAACTTTTCTGGCATACTTTTCTTGTACGATACCTTCATCCCCAGAGTTCCTTGCTTTGGCTGCTATGCTATCCTAACAAGTTTACATACTGGGATATATCCAGCGTAGCCTAGTCTCTTATTTCAAAGTAACACAGTTGCAGTTTTGGTTAATATATGGATTGGTACTAGGTTGCTCTACATGTAGCAAAGCTAGCGCGCGATCGTGTTATAGGCCTATGTGAGGTGAAATTAATGTGGGGAATTTATGGAATAATATAGTTTTTAATGTTAGCAGGCCTCACAGCACCTCTCCTCTTAAATATATTAGGTTTTATTATAGGTTTTCAATATGAAAATACAGGTTTTTAAAGGTTTTCAAGGGCTAAAATATACCTTTTTATAGGCTTATAAGATTTAGTTTCCAGTTAATTAGATTAATTAATTTAAAGTGGAAAGCAGTCCCTTGTGTTAAGCATTTTTCAAAACAAGTGTTCTTAAAGTGATGATGACATGCCATGTTTTCACTTGGCAGTAAAAGAACTAGAGCAGCTATGCTGCCATATCTCAATACTACCATCAAATGTCAATTTAAGTTATAGAAAGTATCATACCTATGGCCAAATTATAGCCCAAGCAACTGACTTAGAATAAGTTTTTTAAATACATTCTGTATGTATCACACATGTTTTCCATTATGGCTTGATCATGTAAAACAAACAAGAAGCCACATCATTTTATCAGTGGGACATCAGATAACTGTAAGAAGTACATGAAGTAGGGTAGAAAATTGTCCAAAAGATACCCTGAAATGAAATTCCCCACATGCAGCAGCAGAGTTAGTTACAGTCACCTGAGAGACAGTCACACAAGCAATAATTATAAGAACTCATCTCTGGCTAAGGCTTTATTCTGGGGGCAACATTTTGGCAGCAAAAGATAACCCTTTTTGCATGATTAGAACATCTCCTCAATCTTTCTGCACTGCTGCAACTCCCTGCTACAATGTTATGGTCAACATGAGAAAGTGTGGCACTGATAATTGCTATTTCATCCTTCAGTAAGCACGTACAGGTACAGGGTTGGGTGTCCTGATCACCTGTGAATGATCAATTATTTTAAAATCAATCATGCATGAGGGCTGTGTAACTTCATCTGTCCACTATACAGCCTTCTAGAGGATTTGTTTCCTATGTGAGTGTCATGGGCAAAGAACTCAAAGTAACCTCTTGATTTCTGCCAGCTTCAATAGCAGGCTAAATGCTTGAAAGGGATCATGGGAGTACAAACAAAGGGCTGCCATTGTTCTGTTTTTATTTTCAGTAGTCTTTGAACACTAATCACCCAAAATATCCCAACAAAGTCAACAAGTACAAATCTCACAGATCTTATATTTTTCCTCTACATTAAAAGTACTTGCTCTCCAAATAGGGTCATAAACAGCCACAAAATGACAATGTTATAAAGAATTTAGGCCTCAGCTAGTGACCGGCTAGTGTGACAACATCTCAATACATGTTATGTATTGAGATAATAAAATCCCCCCGATGAAAGATCCATTAGAATTTTTTCAATATCTTTGACCATCCTCAAGATATTCCTCCTCAAACATTGATGGTTTCTACAGTAACTCATTGCCTATGCAAAAATAATGATGTGGAGTGTTGCACAGTGTTAAAATTTCTTTTGTGAACCCTATATAAATTACCTCTTAAGTACTGATCAGATGGTTCACAGTTTTGGTGAGTGATATCAATATTTTCCAGGGAAACAATTTGCACTTCCAAGATAAATCCCTCAGGGAATACCAATGCTCCAAGCATCCTTGAAATGTTCAAACACAAAGGCTTACATCAGCCATATATGGTATGTCCCTCTTCCGACATCACTAATTTGCATGTATAGTTCATGTTTATTCATAGTACAAGTGTGAAACAGAAATAAGTCTGTAAAATGGTCAATATTTGATGGATTTTGATGGAAATTGCAGCTACTTTTAGGATTTTTAATGCTTTTACATCAAATATCCAAACATGTAATTTGCATGTCACCACACCTTTGGAGGACATTGTGACTTTAAGGTACTGACCATAGCATCTTTGTGCTGTTGAATTGGGTTTATAATGACCACAGTTACTTTGTAGTACTGCAATATATCAAAGGTTTCTTCAACCTTTTTAAACTAGATATGTTTCTGCTCTTGGTTTTAGATTTTGAGCTTCATCAGTAGTGGGACTTAATTCAAAGTAGGGAAATTAGCTTTTCTAGAGTGCCTCGATAAGAGCATCGAGATAGCTATCTTCTTCAACCTTATGAGTTGCTTCCAGTTCACCGTCACTTTCCAGTCTAGATTTAACGAGGTAATCTTTTTGGTTGAACACCCTCTCATAGGCTAAGAAAAGTGGTTTTGGAAAAAACTGAGACAGATTTTGAGTGCCAATGTCTTAGCAGAGTTTCTTTAGCTCTGTACAGAGTACATTCCATCCTCATTGTTATAATTAATCCTTTTAGGACTCTGAGGATTGATTTTCTGGATGGTTTAGTAGGGGAAGTGGGGGTAGCTATGAACTTGAAACCCCTAACAAGAGCCATTTTCTCTATGTCTGGCAGTGGTCTAGCTATTTTAACGAAATGTTCAGTTTGCTCCACCTTCAGACTATATTTGGCAGGTTTAATTCAGTCTTTTATCTGTTTATGGCTGTACACTTCCTTTGGAATCCTTGAGATCTTGCACAAAGTTTCTACCTTAAGGGTCCTGGAAAACTTCCTACTGTACTTTTTGTGGAAGAAGGGATCTCTGACTTTCTGTTTTGCCATTTTGAGCCTTTTACGACGGGTGATGCTTTTAGTAAGTTGAACAAGATAGTTGTTTAAATTTCTAAACACTGTAGATTTTGTGTTGACTAAATTTACTCTTTCAAAGTGCTGTTCGAAGAGTTTTACTCTTTGAGAGTTCCTAAGAGGCTTTCTCTTGGAACAGATAGCTCAAAATTTTGAGTTTTGAGCTAACCATTCCGACAGAAGATCTCTCAGAAGTTCTCAGTCTACCAAATTAAATTTAGACCGGAAAGTGACATTGGACTGGAAAAAACTCACACGGTTGAAGAAGATTGCCAACTTGATGCTCTAACATCAAGGTGCTCTAAAAGAGATTATTTATCTCCTTCAAATAAAGACCAGGTCTCTCTACTATACTCTGAATTAAGACCAGGTGGAACAAAGTAAAAAGTCCTACTACTAGTGAACCTCAAAATCTACATGTACAACCATGCAAGAGCAGAAACATGTCTAGTTGATGGTTGAAAAAACCTATTATAGCAGTAAGTACTACAAAGTATCTGCCATCACTAACCCAATCCAAGAGTACACAGATGCTACTAGTCTACTTAAAAGAAACAATGTTCCTTCAGACCACGTTTTGAAAACACTTACCACAAGGGGCTGCTTACTAGTATCAGATAATGCTATTGTCTACCCCTTTTAATTGATACATGTTATGTAAGGTCTACTAAAACTACTTTTTCTTACTAAGATGTATATTAACTATTTAAATTATTTTTACCAGCCCCACCAGATAGCTGTAATTTATCACACAAGTTAAGTTACAGTACAGCCCAGAACAAACAAGAAACACGAGTTTATTCTTTTCTAAAACATGCCCTGAGGCAGTTCCAAGTTTCCTATTGAAGTTCACCCCCATTGTCTGTTAAAGGAGTTGAACCGTTTCTGCCATTACAATGGGAACAATAAGCAGGAAGTTGTGAATGGAAGAGTTGATGGACGATCCATATCAGTCCGCTATGCAAGTTGAAAGTCTTGCAGAGCTACAGTATGCTGTTAAACGATCACAAGCATGGGGATTGTACTGAATGATTTAAAACAAGCGGGTATACTGGACTATTGCTGTTTTTTAAAAATAAATCAATAGGCTAGTGTGTGAACATTAGTAACTCGGCGTCACACTGCAAATCGCTCCCAAATTTTGACTACATCTATGTTCAAAAAGCTGGGTCTTGTAACAATCAAACTTCCCTAGGATTGGAATGACTGTTGAAAATACACTTAAACGGGAGTCATGGCTACAGTATTCGAGTTGAAAAACCTGGGAGACTAGGCTGCTAGGACTGCCGATGAAATAAATTTTTGTGATAGTGTGAATTCCCTTGCACTGTCGTAGACTAGCTACTCAAATTTACCTACCTACCTACCCAACATTCTTCAAGTGTCATATAGTCCAGTGGAATAAATTTACTTGGTCGTCCATTTTGTCACACGTACAGTACTTTTAATTACTCATATCTAATTTTTGAAGTTTTGCATTTTAGGTGCCATCCACATGAAATCATAAATCACAAATTCCTCTAAATTTTCATATTTTTGAAGGTTTGCATTTTAGGTGCCATTTACATGAAATCATAAATTCCTCTAAATTTTCATATTTTTTTTACAGTACTCTATTTTTACTATTTTTACTTATTTTTCCTTTAACTTAACGCACAACAGAACATTCTTCCGAGCCCGTTTAAAGGTGGGTCACAGCAAAACCAATCTGCTGCGTTTTGCAGGCGGGACGCAAAATCTGTTATCTCAAAACGAATGGGGCAATTTTGTAAATTTTCAATTAAATAAATTGCCTCTACTTGTCCTCGAAAAAATTCCTGCGTCTGTCCGCAAATCGCGGCAGATTTCGGTTTAGGGGTTAACGCACCTTAAGGTGGTTCATAACCTTCCAAAGCACTTACTGAACACCCGCCTGGGATGGTGTTTGGGCAATATACCGGCATCCAAGATCGTCGTTGAGGCGTACCTTGTCAGACTTAGTTATACTTTTGAGAAGGTGGACTGCAGTTATAATTATTACTTTAATCCATCGTCCCTTGATAAAACCCTCAATTTTGAGAGAAATGTCCCCTTCCTGTACCAATTAGTTAATTCCAAACAGTCCCGATTTCCGTAATCACTTTTTCTATTGCGGAAATTTTGTTTCAAATGTTTCCGCACTATATAACGCTGATTGCTAAAAGGGTTTTGCAATAACTCGTAAGATGAACCAAACTGTAGGGTTGGACTTGACAGTAATATTTAAGTCTGTAAACTGAAGATAATCAATATTTGTAGCCGCCTATTGTTTGTTACACTGGCCTTAGTAATAAATGTATATCATATCTTTTACTCTACTTGCCAATGTCAACTCAAACGCTTCCTAATCAAAGGTCAGAAATAAGTTGAATCACTTGCAGCATGGATCAATGAAAACTTAGTATCAACAAATTTTGGGGCAGAAATTTATTTAAGGTAGTTTGGTTTTGTAGCTTGGATGTGCTCTAAGCGGGACCGAGCAGGCTCTCCCCCCGTAGGCCTTAGGAAATCTTGGGATTTAAACTATTGTTAAAAAATGTCATGCCATTGGTAAAGATTTTATATTCCACACAAAAAAGCTTGTATGACCCAACTTAAATCAGATTATATCAATCCAGCCTCGTCAATATGTGTGGATGTTGTAACACACTGACTAATTTCGATATAGCCTACAGCGTTATCAAACAACAAGAAGCTATACTCTGACACTGACTGCTCACATAGCACAGTAGACTAGTGCGTCTGGTGTTGTCACCTATTGTTTTCAAAACATAAATGCAAGCCCCGTTCTCGCAGGGTTCAACAATTTCTTAGAATCTGTCAATCATACGTGAACACTGCGCGCAGTTGGGTCAATGACCATGTTTTTCTCACAGCGTTATCTTTGATCATCCACCACGAGTAGACCCAATGTGTAACTGTCTAGACAGTGCAGTGCTGTATGACCTGACTAGGTCTTGTCCTATATTTTCAAGCGCTATTGGTACCGTATGCCTACTGTAACGATGTTTATTATTGTTGGGCATAAATGTGAACAGGCCCGACAAAATTCTTGCAGAGTCCCATCAGCGAGAGATATTTTCATCCTGAAAACCTTCATTACATTACATTACATGAAATTTTGATGCTGCTCGCTCAATGACGAATTTGCCTTGAAATTTTTGTCTAGACCTGACCATAAAAATAAAAGATCACAGACATAGAGACATGTGCCCCTGTGGAGAGTTGTCTGCTGCAGCCCGCAAATGGCCCGCTGGTGCTGTCCCAGCTAGGCGAACAAACTGATTATACAGCAACCTAGTTTGGACAAGTTCTCCCCTCCTCCTCCACTGAATAAAAATTGCACCCAATTAGCTGCATTTCGCCCACAAATTCATTTAAACATTTACAGCCCGTTCCATGACTGCCCCTTGCTGTCCTACATCTAACCAGACCTTACCTGACGTGATGTGATATGCCTACGGACAGTGCATATTTGCTCAGTTCCATGCACAAAATACATTTGCGCTCAAGGTTATGAGTGCCATACCCCTGCAAAAGTGTTTGTTGTACATTGAAAATTGTTCAATTGTAAAATGTAAAAACCACAGCACCTGTGAAATTCTTGCAAAAGAAAGGGGCCACTTGGATCCAGTCAATCTATACTTCTCCATTTCTTACAAGTTTGGCCTTGAATAGCATTTCAGGATCACTGTTGCAATTTATTAACTTGTTAGAATTATTAAGCAGGATAATGCAAAAATTGTATGTAGGAAAAGACAGATTTATTTGTTTCTCTGTAGTTTTTCTTAGCATGCCCCCAATGTCGAAAGATGTGACCCATTTTCATGTCGATTTGTGAATTCTGGATTCCTAAATTAAATATCTGAGCCATCTAAAACCATACCACCTGACTAGCCTTTTGAATACACGTTAAAATTCTGACGATGCCACGGGACTTGTTGGTAGCCTACATTAGGGAGCTGTTAACACCTCCCAGGGTACAACATTTTGAACAAACATTGCAATAAAAGAGGTGGACGTGTATGGCATTGCCTCACTACAGTACAACTGTACAAACTAGCTACCAAGCAATCACATTAAATTGAGGGCATAAACCTATGCCTAGAATGACCTGGTTCTAGAACGTCGTACAGTATGTCTCAATTTAAGTTGACTGCGAAAGTCCGGCCAGGGAACATGCAGTAGAAACAAGGAACGATGTCTGCTGTGATTCGCCGGCTATACAGTCGGATCCAATTTGCCAGCAGGGACAGGTTTTTTCCCTTAATTTCTTGGCAGGTAGTGCAAACCGCAATTCACTTCCCGAAATGCGGTCAGTTGCCAATTCTTTCAAATCAGAAAGTGGGATGCTTTTGGGAATGTCTATCATAAAGAACAAAGGGGTGTTACTGCTGCGTGTAAAGTTAATCCTTCTATACCGCTGTTGACAGTTCTGGGCCCTCCATTGGAATGTTCTGAGCACTGATATCAAAATTATCAATACAACTGTGAAACACAGTCCTAGCCATGTGGTCTGCACCCAATGTTAGTTTCGGAGAATGTTGTGTAGGCCCTTGTCTCGCTGGAAGCCAACATTGCCGTGAAAGTCAGTCAGAAAAAATACGTAGCCAAACAGGATTATTACATTGGAAATTGTGAGTGCTTTTACAGTACATACAAGGTAATGATAACACTTTCCTTGTTGATATGAAATTGTTGGCTATTTCTAAAATGAAAACACAGGAGACAGGGTACAAACAATTGCAAGTTTTCACCAAAGCACACTAACACAGATAGGTTACGTAAGGCTGATACGGTTTTGAAACAAACAATAGGCCTACTTCAGTTGTAAGACCAATTTCAATCCATCACAACTTTTTTAATCGTATATAGATTAAGTACGGTAATATGTACAGTATTTCTCTTCCATGGCTGCGGAATCTCACAGCAAAAGGGCTGGCTCATCAAGGATATCACTTTGAAAGTTAAGAGCTGCAGAATAAGCCACACTGCAATTATCGCTTGACTTACCTTGCTTGGTTGGGTTGCCGATAAACCTGAGAAAAAGGGCTGAGCAAGGCTGGAGATCCAAATGAGAGAGGTGCATGCACAGAGAATAAAATTTTTTTTCGGGAGAAATACATGTTACTGTACATATGGTCAGATTGCTCTTAGACCCACTGGTGTATGACAAAAAAATACCAATTTGTGCCTTAACTCCGGCAGCCAACAGTCATGACAAATTTTGCCCTTCAGCCCGTTCAGCCAGGGAGTTACTAGTTGGTTGAGTGGACCTTCAGCCTAGCGTGGCAAAATAGATATTAGATTTCTTTTGCAAAATTTGTAATCCCCACATCGGTTAGGTGCTCTGATGCTGCCAATGTCAACTGTTTAACTGTTATCAAATTATTTCGGCGCTGAAAGTAGTTAGGCCTATGAATCACTGCATTTTCTGTCCAGAAATGTATGCTCTAGTAAAATGTACTGTACAAAGAATGTCACGATATTCGAACGCAGTTCTATTGGTAAAATTCGAGTATTCACTTCTTTCGAGGCATTTGTTACGGAAATATTCCATACCACGATGGCCTCTTCCAATATTTCCAAAATTATAAAAAAATTGTTGGACCGTAGACCTCGCTGAATAACAAAAATGGAGCCTTTATACAATTTTCTGGTAGTGTTTATATTGCTGATTCTTTGCCATCTTTTTCATGGAACTGATCTTCTGAAAACAAGATTGGCACAATTTTCTATGCAATAGGCCTCATTCCCAAAAATACCACTGTAGGGTAAAACAGTAGTGCCGAAGCACCACAGCTTTAAAACAAAATGTTAGCATATATTCATTTGAAATTAAAAAAAAAACTCCCTCTGATTGCTTTGTCAAAAAACACAGGAGATCTGTTTACATTCCAATCCCCCCCCCCCCAGTGTGATTTTACAAAATTTCGTAGAATCCTGAAATTTGGGCAATGAAGTTTTCACTTTGTTCGAATATCTACCATCGGACGATAATTGAACGACAGTTTATTTTGCAGTGTTGTATGTCTCTCAACTTCTGTGTTAAATGCACGATCAAACTTTTCACGGAAGTTTCTCTATACGACATCTGCTGCTCAAGTCAGATTCTATTGTTTGGTATTGTACTTGACTAGCTAATTACTGTAGTTGGTGCATGGATCTTTTCAACACTGACACATGCCATGGAATTACTGCACTATCTCTGAGTTACATAGTAGCCTACTTTCGTGCACATGCTGCCCTTTAAAACACTTTGGTTTCTACTGTACTTCCTATTGCCCTTTGTGATCTTAAAATTATTGATGTCTGTCCCCAGTAGGGGAAATGAACATCATCCCATTTTTATTTTTTAAGTCATCAGACAAATTAAAAATAAAGGTTTTTATAGGTTTTATGGGTTTCACCATGAGGCCTGTGTTAAGCCTTAAACATAAAATACTCATGTTCAGAAGAATTTGATTTGGGTGTTGTAGTTTGCAAGTCTTAGCAGTGAGTTATGCCCAGCCTAATTAAGAACTTAATTACAAAACCATGGCGATCGATTTTCGGGTTCCGTGATTTTGACTTCACGGGAACCAAAACCAATCTTTTTTGTGAAATTCGGAAGTGCAAAAACACTGTTGAGTGTAACTGGTTGACTGCATACTACAGTGAAAGAGTAACTCCTGATTTTGCAAGAGTTTTACCTGAACCTATTGGCAAGTAAATGGATGCATGAATTTGAAATTTAAACTTTGCTGGTTTTTGGGAGCTAGGTGTGGGAAGAGTGCAAAAACTGCCATGTACAAATTTCCTAACTGGTGAAAACATGAGTTCTCATCACATGCGCAGTAATAGGTAAGCAGTACTCCACGCTTGCATGCAAACTTGATCGAGTTGGGGCCGACATACACAAAGGCCACTGTCTCACAGAGTAAACACAAGGGGATTAGTGAGAGTTGATGCTGTCTGCAGCGTGAATGGGCAGGTAAAGAGGCAAGGCAAAGGTGTGAAACAGGAAGTCGGGTTAGGAGTTGTGATACCACACTTTTTGCAGGAAAAGTGCAGTATTGGGTCCACGTTTTGGTAAGGTGAAAATTCTCGTAATGGCCCCAAACCTAAATTCTATTTGAGAGGATCAGCATCTGCTTTTAAGCAAGACACTTGCCTATTACTGTACATGTAGCTATATCACATAGGCTACTGAATGCAGAATGCCCCCTTTCTTTTTCACTTCTTCACCAAATCAGCAATGT
Source organism: Holothuria glaberrima (assembly GCA_009936505.3). Lineage (NCBI taxonomy): Eukaryota > Metazoa > Echinodermata > Holothuroidea > Aspidochirotida > Holothuriidae > Holothuria > Holothuria glaberrima. Next base: position 2,911 of record WURT03018145.1, on the reverse strand, counting down.
ACCATATAAGAAATTTCTGAAATAATTCAACATTGAACACTTGTTAAAAGAAGGGGTTAAGCTCAAATCAAGATTTGATATGTTAGAAGGGTACTTACTCTAAGCAATCTCATGAAATTTCCATTAAAATCCAACGTGTGGTTCTCAAGATAGTCAGCACTTGAAGTTGCCATATATTTTCAACAAAAAGTGAACTTGAAGCAAGCACATATGCCGTCATAGCCTCATATTAATGAGCAGTCTTTTGTTTTTCTCTAAACTTTATTTTCTCCTCAACAATCCCCTGTTATTGGAATGATTGCGTGAGAGGTATGGGAAAATTACAAACTTCACATTTCCCATGGGGAGGTCCCGTCCAATTAACTTCAAGGTCAATACAACAGACTGAAAAAAACAAAGGAATCAAAGCATTCCTTTATCAATGTGAGGAGCTAATATAACCCCTGCTTTCCTCAAGCTCACTTAGGGTCACAAATCCTGTAACTTCAGTTGCTGATATCTCAAGTAATACCTGTCTGATCTGAATGGAAGTTCCACCAAATTGTGTAGATTTGGTTTCTCTTTCACTAAGAAAATCAAATTTTTGCTTAAACCCTTCCTTTAAGATTATTTCAAAACATCAAAAAAGTTCTCACCGTCTTCATGATGACAGTTTGGCCTGCACCAGGCTGGTTGGTGATGACTGTGGTAGTAGTGTGTGCCATTGTTCAATTTTTGAGAGTGGGGTCTCAATTCTATAGGAAAAGATTCATAAACCATTGTTATTTCATTTTTTTGAAACATTAAGGTTCATTAAAACACTCATAATGTGCCTTTTGTGTAAAGGGTAAGTGCCGTCTTCCCCAATTGAATTTAACAATATCCCAAATTCTAATTCATAATTGACTCTCTGCAGTGATATGACAGCATTTTTGGTAGATGAATGGTTAAAAGCTTACATAATACCTCAGTTTATCTATAATATGCAATAATTATGTTCCGAAACATCATGAAAGATACTGCACCCTTGTAAGGGTAATACAAAAAGATTTGTAAGATTTACACAAATGTATCAAAGTAAGTTTGAGGCCCTTGCTTCAATATTACTGTACCTTGTAACATGCTGAGCAGGATCATCTGGAATTGTTTTTAAGTTGAGCAAAGGGAATAATAGGAGAGGAACACAATGGGTTGGTTGAATAATAAGTACCAAGCTGCAGCTGCCTCAGCCAAGCTGTGGGAGCTGCAGCCATGCTTTGTTGCAATAAACATTAAAACAGCATGATTTAAAGAAATCCTGCTATTGTAACTAGTACAGTTACTATTTATAGTTGAGCTGTTGTAATTCTGGTGGGACAACTGTAGCTTATAAGGTGAAGGGAGCTGGAACTTGGCTACAGTATTTTCATATTGTTCCATACTGAATATAACAGTACTGCACCTTACATGCAAAGCAGAGAGATAATTCATGCTTGAAGGGCAGTTGTTAAACAGCAGCAACTTTATGTCGGCTGGCTAATCAACTCAAAATTTAGATCAAATTTGGTTTCTTTCGAAAGGCCAGTTCAGATGGGAAAACTATAGATCTCCTGGTGGCTAAGCTTTCATCGCTTCAAGAGCTACCACCTTTTACCACTCAGCCACAACTAGATTCACCCACATATCATCATGTATGAGCCAATTTCAGAGTCCCCTGATGCATTTCTTACAAAGTGCTTTCAATATTTTCTTTTTTTTTTTTCAAAAATGGGTGTACAGACAGTGTTCGATTTTTACAGTAGTCCTGTCATCTGGGACAACCAGAAATTCTACAGGACTACCAGATATTGCAAAAACAGGTGTATAAGGTTGTCCGTCCGGACCACCAAATCTTTTGAGGACATTGATGTTTACATTAGCAGGGCAGTAAATTGCGCAAGCAAGGAACTTTAAAAATCCGATCGCAAAATTTTATCTGCAAAATGCAGTGATTGCGCATGTTCACTACAACTTCCCACACAGTCACTGTATCGAAATGTGGATTGCACAAAAAGCCAAAAAATGTGCCCCGTACAAACTCCAGTAGAAGGCCTGCACTGTACACTGAGGAGCTGCATTTCTTCGTGCAAGCTACAAGTTCGTAGTGCTGGTGATGTTGTATCACTCGTTTTTTGAATCCCGAGCTATGTTTAATTTTTTTACCAGCAAGACGAACTTATAACATTAACTATGTCCACATTTTATATGAATGTACGCCACGTTGTCATCACAAGAAACTAAGCTATGCAGGCAGTCCTTTACACTCACATGTAAAGAATGTAGAACTTACAAAGAGACTAACTTTCCATCCTCATTTCAAATGTATGTATTAACTGAAAATAGTTTGAAAAAGTGAATTACACCCTTTGTTTTTCTTCAATGATAGTTAATTTGCATCTGTGATTATGTGAAAAACTTTTTTGTAGTACCCAAATGGGGATATTTTAGTCCCGAAATTTAGGGTTCGATCACACATTTTAACTACTGCACTCTGTACACATAGCATCATTAATTCCAAGAGCAAGACCCATCGTCGGAAATATCGAAAAGAAAAAGCCTTAAGTGGACAAAAAGGCCAAAAATATTTTGGCCGCATGTGTAAAAGACTCTCAAATAACAATCTGTGACATATACGCAAGATTTACGACAACAGGTTTTCCTTGCGAGGCACTTTTCTTCAGAGTGGTATTGCACTTTGGCCATAGCCTGACATGTAATATATATATATATGTATAGGTCTGCACTACGAACCTAACCTATAAGGCTGCATTTCTGAGGAGTTGTCTCAATGAACTGGTGCACAGGAGAACAAATCCCACCATTTTCTAATATTTTTTTATTTAAACTGTTCCTTAATATTTTATGTGTTTTCTTACGTGTTGCTGAGCACAGTTTGCTTGTCAACAGTTCTCAC
>WURT03018123.1:0-15979 GCA_009936505.3 Holothuria glaberrima | reverse complement strand
TCATTCATTCATTCATTCATTCATTCATTCATTCATTCATTCATTCATTCATTCATTCATTCATTTATTTATTCATTTATTTATTTATTTATTTATTTATTTATTTATTTATTTATTTATTTACTTATTTATTTATTTATTTATTCATTTATTCATTCATTCATTCATTCATTCATTCATTCATTCTTCATTCATTCATTCATTCATTTATTTATTTATTTATTTATTTATTTATTTATTTATTTATTAATTAATTAATTTATTTATTTATTTTAAGCTTGATTTTATTGAATTACGGTAGCTGTTTTGTAAGCTAAGAAATCTAACATGTACTTGCTTTTTTGTTCGGGTTCTGGAAAAAGTGGGGGACGATTTGATATCCCCTCCACTTTCAAAAGTGGGGGACATGTCCCCTGTCCCCACCTGTTGACGCCAATGAGGAGGCCACGTGATTCATACCGAATGTTTCGTAAGGCCTACATAGCTGGCCTACTTTAAGGTGTAATTAGCCTTGTTCCAGTTTGCGTTGACTGCAGCGTTTTATTTCCATTTCATAGCTGAGTAAGGCAAAGTATATAGGCGTAAGAAGGTAGTTTGGAGTGGGGAAGGGGAGGGGAGGGATCAAAAGGTATGGTTAGTGGCCCCTTGATTCTATATAGACGGAGCGCCACTTGAGTTGGCGCGTAGCGTACCAAGAAAAGTTTCAGTCAATATGGTACCTAGATTGCACGAAATGGCACTTCCTAGACATTGTAAATGCATCTAAACGTTCTTCATTTTGAGACCTCCTGCTTAAGGAATGTAGTATCCTTACAAAGGGGGTAAATTAACGTTTTGTTACAAGCGAAATCCGGAAAAGGAAACTTTTCCTATCAAAGACTATTTGAATATTCGAGTCGACCATCCTTGGGTAGAGATCTCCCTTTGATATTTTTTGCTCACAGCAGGAGCTTCGATGCACGCTTGCACGTGTGACTATTTTTATTTAGTCACGTGTGCATGCACGAGAAGTAACCATTTTATTGCCAGGGACACCAATACGTTTTGTGAGACAAAGCAAAACATCCTTTGAAATAATAAATATATGAACGCAATCTCATCAAAAGACAGAAAGACAGTGCTGTTCATTTCCCACTGACATTTTATCTATAGCAGTGTAGTGCTCGTTCAGAGTTTTTGTTAATCTGGTCTGCAGAAATACGGAAGGCCAAAATTTGAAATAAATCTTGAAAACTCTGTATTGATGGTGGTGAAAAAACAGAGCCGGGCTCAATAGGGGACCACTTGTGCAGTGCCACATTTAACCAAGACGAAAACTACGTAGGGCTATATCCGAGTTCACCTTTCCCGAGTCAGAGCCTGCCGAGTCGATTCCAATTCCAGTTGCCAGCATTCCTGGACACTTCCGAGTCCAGTTTCCTTCTATTCCTGGCTAATTTTGATTCCAGTGTCCCCCAACTCCGCTCTACTTCCGTTTCCAGTAATTTGACAATGTATCATATTATATATTACGGTTTTTATACTATTTTTCAAATACCTGTTAAACAAAAAGAACATATTGTGGGTCAGCGTCATAGTCTTAACCATCTTGTGACTTAGTTGACTGTGTGTGAACTTTCATGTATCATGCCTTGCTCCAATAACAATGGTGTCTGAAGAAACATTTAGTTTAGTTCATGTTCGTGAAATCGGTTGTAATCGGGCCCGACTCCGGGTCTAGCTGAAGCCCATTCTGAGCCAAACCTGATTCCTGGACCTTCCATTCAGGGCCAATTTCCAGTCAAAAAAGGGACTCGAGTCCAGAACTTAGAGTCTGGGTCCGGATTCGAGCGTTAGCCCTTTAGCTATGCTATTGAGGATGAAATTTCCACCTTAAGTAAAAACAAAAACAATTGTAGAAAACTAAGTATGTCTATGTATTACTAGGTAATACGGGGCGACTGATCACTGTCGGGGATTACACTTTCTTGAATATGGCTCCGGAAGAAATTGGACACTACGCCTCCCGTCACCTTCTTGTGCCACAACTATCTGACAAGTATAGTTATTTGATGATATAAAGATGGTTATTATGTCATTATGTAATGAAATTGCAACATTGAAATATCTCGAGGGCCAGATCAATGGTCTCTCCAAACGCAGGCTAAATACAGCCTGCTGGCGAATTGTTTTCCATGCACTCCCGATCATGGGCGAGATTACGGGGGCAATTTGGGCATTAGCCTCAAGCAGTTTACAAGATTTTCGTAATTTTACCTTTGGTGACCTTAGATGAAGTTTGACCTCCACAACACCACCAAAACAATACGATTTCCCTCATAATGTAGCAACTGTATACACCAAGTACTAAAAGTACTTACAGTATACATGACTCCTGTCTTGTAATGACGTGTTTACAAGATTTGCAGTTTTTACCTCCTGTTACCTCAGATGACCTTTGACCTCCACCAAGGACAATGGGAACCTTCCTCTCATTATGACAAATTTATGAACCACTAAAAAGGGTCCATCATGGTTATTGTGTATTCAAGCTAAGAGTCACAAATACATACTTCCACACACACACGCGCGCGCGCGGGCGCGCTCGCTCGCGTGATTGCACAGATTCCTTACGCCTCTGGCAAGGAATCGACAAGAAAACGAGCAATATGGGATTTGGAAGGCCTCATGACAAAAGGAAAATAATGTTCGATGCAAATTTGACACTTCAAACAGGGAGTTACTACTTGTCAAATAGCAACTCCTTGCTTCAAAGATCTAAATATACTTCCTTACAAGTTTCAGGAAACTTTATCCTAAATCCAAAATAACACATTCAAAAGAAAGTTAGCTGCTAGGTCGAACTTTGCATACTTCCAATAAAATACTATCAGTGGCCTCTTCGTTATTCCAAGGCGATCGTGAAAACCTTGTTGCGTGGCCTATTTATCAGAAGTAAGTATCTTTTATGAGACCATTCATTGCAGTTTCATGCGGTGATGGTTTTAGGTCACTCTAGCCAGACTGCCAGAGTAGGTGCACTTTGTTTTCGAATGTTTTGGTACAAATTCTTGTCTGTAGCGAACCATTGTACCCTGCAGAAGTGAATTTTAAAATACCATTAAAATCCAACAAAAGCTTTTTTTTTCAACTTTCTTTTCACAAATAGACAAGGAACATTTCTTTTTAAATGAAAGTATGGGAAAAGGCGAATTATGCAAAGGGAAAATATTAAGTTACGGAATTAATTTTATTGGAAAGTTTAATAAAAAGCAAAACGTGAAAACTCAACCCTCAAACTCGAAAATACAGGTAGCCTTGATTGATTTAATATTCGTGTAAAGTAATCTAAGCAGGGTGGAAACATTCATGCATTTACGAGTTTGTTTGTCAAACTGAAATTTTGATAGACTATGTACTGCGTTGCTTTTAAGCTAAATTTACTGCACTGACGTTGTGTTCGACAGCTTGTCAGATGCTCTGTTCCCCACTGCTGGCCCCCTATTTTCACAATATTTGTGAGCTTAATACCGATATTCTCATCTGGGAAATGTTTTATCTAATCTGAACTGTCACTGGGGACAGAAGACACTAGTTGACGCGACTGTGTATTTAAAAGAAATAATTTGTGGGTGTGTATATTTCCTTTCACGGGGGTATAAATAGTACCGGTACCTAAGTCGATCAGAAGAAATAACCATTTCCAGTTTTACCATCGTGCCATTTTTACAAGGAAAAAGAACATTTTAAAAGTCTCGAAGAAGTCATTTCGAGACCATGCGGATCAAGTCGGCGATTATGTTGTACAAACGGAATTGCCTGCGTAGCTGGCCGTTGTGACTCCTTGCCCTCCGTTGTGAATCCTTGGTTTGACGGCGGGTAGGGGCAGTGTTTATAGAACCCCAAAATACTTTCTAGCCCCAATCCAAATCCCCTCCTGCCAAAAATACCCCCAAGTTTTTTTTTTCTGAAAGGAGGAATTTTTATCCGTGGTATCTCAAACATATCTAGAATATTTTAAATTGATTTTATAGAAGTGATGGAAGAGCCATATTAGGCAATCTGGGAAGTATCTTGGCAAAATTTTGCTTTGGTACTCTACGCGACAACCGATGGTGGCGTTCTGTGTCACATATTATAGCCCCTCCAATCTTTTATGTCCCTATATGGTTGCGAAGAAGTAGTTGGTCTATTACGGGGGTGGTGGAAGTAGGCAGAAGATCAAACAATTGATAAAAGCTACACGATATTCTTTGTTTGTTGTACAACAGGGTCTAAACGAATGCCTGGCTTCAAGCCCGAGCGAGTGATAAAATTTGCAAACTTAGCCTTATTAAAAACAAAATACCTTTTAACTCGTCCAACACACATGCATTGCACCCTCAAATTTACACACACATTTACACTCATGACGATAAATAAGTTGTCGCAGTTATAAAAAAAACTATAAATCTATCCAATTGCTAAATAAATCCAATTTTCAAGTACTGTTCTGGATACCAGCATCTAATGTATTTCTATGTAACAGTCCAAACAAAGGATTTTAAAAACCATTTTACAAACAATTCTAGAACACTATCTAAATAAGCCAGGTGTTTTGCGTAAATCTGTTGTTGAACCGAACAAAGAAAACCAGACGTTTACATTCAATATTTAATACTGAAAATGAGTTTCTCCATCCATGGCCACCATATGACACAATAATGGCTTCAAATTTTCATTCGATTTACGAGAACAAACGGTCCCTGATTGCTCTTTGATTGGTTTTCCAGTTAATACTGTCGAAAACTTTGTAATTTGCGTATTTTCATCAAGCACCTCAATGTTTCTTTATTTATCGAAAGAAGTTCAAACAATAAGGTTTATTAAACTGTTTTTAGAGGATAGAATATGATTTCATTGACGGGGACATTCAGTGTTGATGCCATTTGTTTGCAAAAGTATGGTTTATTTAAAGGTATAGTCTTCCCGAGTCTAAAATACTATACTTACCTAAAGACAGAAAAAAGTAAATGAAAACGAAAAAACTGCGAACGTTCATGTGTCCTTTCTAAAGTTAATTTCAGTATAACAAAAGCTAGTGCCTCAGCCCAACATCAACTGATTACACTGCCCAATACCCCACACAATTGTTCGTCCATCCTACACGGTTATCCATCCACCCTAGTAAGTGACCCTAAACAATAACCAATCCCCTTGCACAATCTCTCATTGACCCAACACAAGTGTTCGTCTACCTACCACGGATTCGTCCACCCTTCAATTACCCCCAGCATCCACCCGACACAGTTACCAGCCTCTTAGCACAATTATTCATTGAACCTGCTCAATTGTTCGTCCACCTATACAAAGTTATGCATCCACCCTATACTATTATTCATTACACTGGATCCATCTTAAACAATTCATACATTGTTGTCACGCAACAACTGCTTTTTGGGGTGGGTGGGTGGGTTCAATCACAACAGGAACTTGTTAGGCCATGTACCATACTATGCAGTTCGTTGAGATTTTCTCTATCCACATTTTACTTTTTGAGGAAGTAAAATCGAAACAGGAATCTAACCCACATAAGCCGACAAAGCACCAACTGCAAATCATTGACCTTGTGAAATTGTATAGACTTCTTCTCTGTTAATGCATGACACATTTTTTTCGGGGGGGATTTAAGCAGTTAGGAACAAATTATCAAAATGCAGAAACAAATTAGTGGCAGTGAGGGACTGTACCTTTAACATGTTTTTCTATGAATGCCGATGATATTGTACCCTCAATAGTTCTTTTGTCGATCGATCAGCTATATAAGGTATATCAAAAATAATTTCATTTTTTCCTGAGAATGTTTTCACCTATTTTCATTGTACGTTTTTGACAACAGATAACATTTTGGTTCTAACACAGTTATTTCGTTTGGTCAACAAATGAGGTTATGTCGTTCTTTTAATAGTCTTAAGATTGCTTGCTAAAGTACGATTTTCATTTTTTAATGTAATATATACAATGGTACAGGATTTTACCAGCGTTACTTTCTGAAATGGTTTGCTACAGATATTGGAGGGTTGAAGCAAGAAAGTTCTAAATGTGAGTCCTTGTAGAATCTCTTTGGTTCAAGTGAAGTATGAGAGGAGGTTTTCTCAATAAAAAGCTACAAAGCTTTCCTACGTGATTATTATTTCTAAGTTAGAGTAAAAGCTCATTTTCATCAAACCCTTTATGTTTTTATAATATCTTAACTGTCCTAAAGGAACGGATACATCTGGTGAAGATTCATGAAACTTACGCAAAGCGACTCAACTTTTACCGACTTTACACTCTAAAAACACTTGGGTAACGAGGGAACTGAACCAACATTTTGGGTCAAATTTTGACCCAATTTGGGTCAAATGGAGTCTAATTTGGGTCATTTTTTGACCCAAAAAATTTAGTCGGTTCCCTCCTGACCCAAGTTTGGGTCAAATTGACCCAAGTGTTTTACAGTGTATATTTGACTTCTACCAATTGTTGTTAGTCAACTAAGAATGGTTGTTTACAAACATCTGAAAACCCTTTTCTTACCCCATTCAAAAGAAGAAGCTAGAACGTGACGATGGACAAATTGTTAGATATAGACAAGGCATTATAACCTAACCGCTCTCGTCCCTCACTCTAAAAACACATGGGTCACGAGGGAACTGAACTAAAATTTTGGGCCAAATTTTGACTCAATTTGGGTCATTATTTGACCCAATAAATTTAGTCGGTTCCCTACTGACCCAATTTTGGGTCAAATTGAACCAAGTGTTTTACAGTGCTCCCGTCTTTACAGTAACCAAAAAACGACACAAGTAGGAGCTGAAGGGATTCACTACGATTTCAATGTCCGAGAAAAGACATTTGTTTGTAAGTTAGTTCAATGCCGATTCAGCCCCATTTGTATCATTGACGAACACGTTTGTTCCTGTCAGATATTTTGACATATTGAGTCACTTCTGCACAAAGAAATATCGAATTATGAAGAACTTAAACATTGTTTAGAATTCAAGGCTGTATCTTATGCGGATTTACCCAAGCCTCAGCTGATTCCGATTGCAGTAGCCTCAACTGTGGGCCAATTCCGATTCCAGAACCCTTTGTCCTAACCAATTCCGAGTCCAACCCGAGGCTGCACTGTTGAAAATAAATCTGATAATTTACAAATATTCTTTGGTAAAAGAGTTCCAAACACTTTCTTTAAAACCAAACTACTGAAATGTTCTGTTTTATTTCATAATTTTTTGTGCAAAATTTAAATAGTTCTTATGTTAAAATTAAAGAGACTCCATGTAAATCTAGGTCAATAATGTAGAAATTATATATCCGTTTCTTAATCACATTTTTAAAGCAGAAAGTAGCAAACGAGCAACTCTTGTGACCAAATTTCACCTGAAAACTTTCTGCCCAATTCCGTTTATAACCCAAAGGTAACTTCATCAATAGATTATGCATGACTCATCAACATTGATAAGGGGTGGAACCAAAATGAGAGCCTGCTGCCTAGGTGACTCCGACTGACCCCTGTGATTATTCATCCTCTCCCGCGATCAAGCCTTTTACCTGTTTACCTTCCAGCGATCAGTCGTAGACCGAGTTTGCTTACATCAAGTACAGAATTATGATGATAAAATGAAGTCTTATGAGAAAATAAAAATTGCTAAATTTCGTGTCACTTTATGGCCTTTTTAGTGGGTATATCAAGTGCCATTAAAAAGGTGAATGCCTCATTCCAAAGCGCATAAAGCACACCAAACTTTCGGGATTGCTCACCAAGCATGGTCGACACCACTGAACCCCACCACGGAAGAGTTACTCCAACTAGGAATATCCTGGCCATACTCCTGTCTGTGGCAAGATACATTCTGTCTGTCAAAACATGTGTTCCGCCTACAAAAATAATGAAAAACCGTTGGAGTGACTGAAAATATTTGTTTGGTCCTGAAAACTTACCATTGCAGGGAATCTTAAAAATAACGTAAAATTACTATGGAATTTAAAATAAATCTTGTCTTGCAAATGAGGGAAAGTGTACACAGACATAACGCACAAACAGTTGTGCGCTGACTACGAGTTCTCATAAAAAAATATTTAAGTAGCATTAACGCAGATGTAATCAAATACTCATTATAGTAAAAGACAGTCACGTCTGTCTAAAAATATTGATACAAAAAGTCGATTTTATCTGGTGCATTTTAGCTGGGTCACGTGCCAAAATTAATTCCTGAATCGTCGATGAAAAAAATTGAAAGATTGAGCAAACTATCTCATTAATGCATTCAATTGGAATCAGTTAAAAATTGAGGGCGCTATAGGTCAATGATTGGAAAATTAAACTTTCGAATATTCACTCGGCGCCCTTATTCGACGTTATGTTATTTTTCAAAAAAGAAGTCTCTTACTTGTTCCCCTAGAAGGATAGAGCAGTTAAATACAACTCTAAAATGTCACCACGAGCAATCAAATAAATGAACAGACGAAAGGTTTGGCGGTCTCAACCAAATTTTTCTCCCCTTTCCTCTCCAATCAGCTTTTTAACTCGGAAAGCGTCGATTTCAATTCATAAACCACCACCTCTTCGACATTTTAATGTCAGGATCATGTCTGCAATAAAAGAAGGTACTAAAACAAAAGACCCGCCAAATGTTACCCTGGTTGCACTTGAAGAGCGCAATTAGAAATGCACTTTACCATGTCGACAATAGTCAAGCATATTGGCATGATATATTGGGTGCTCCCCCTAAATGTACCCCAATCTGCAACTAAAAATGTTCAGTCGCTATTTGATGTGACTGTTTGAGCGCTTTTCGTTTATGAAGAACAGGAGACTCTTGATCTGCGATTGTTTCCTGGTTTCAGAAGGCTAAATGAACGGGGATTATTTCGCAGAAGTTGGTCACGGTTTGATTCTTAACTGCAGTGACTTAGTAAAGTTGGTGTAACTAGAGGGCGTGAAAACATCCAAACAGCTCTCTGTTAGACTCTTGAGGAATACTTTGAAATTTTATGTTAGAATGTTATGATAACTTAAGAAAATAAGCTATTTCTTACAAAGCATTTTCTGAGGGCTGGTGTGTATAATCATCACGGACGAATAAGGCAAAAGTCCCGGGAAGGCACCCTCGACTCCCCGTTCCCTATCCCTTTGAATACAAATTAATAATTTTTGGGCAAAAATGCCGTTTTTCACGGCAAATTTCATGTCATGATGATTTACACAATCAGAGAAGCTTTCAGCGAAAACCCCACTTGTAAAAAGGTCTGCCATACACGTATTATTGTCAAATAGGTATAGACTACTTTCACGGCATATCGAACCATCCTATGCCGTATAAAGCAATTATAAAACAATTATCACATTTTGGAGTGAATTCAAAGAAAACAAGGTTAGACAATCCAGGGAGTTGATAGCAACTCCCTGGACAATCTGAGTAGTGTAAAAGTGACATTCGAACTATTGCGCAATCTACATGTATAACTTAGAGGTAATGCAATACACGGTAGAAGTTGTAAAAATGTTTCTCATTTTGCACAAATGCACGTCCTCCAGCATCATATATGTAGGATATTTAATGCTTCATGGCCCCTTTCAAAACAATGACTGATTAACATACGAAATACGTGGAGAAAAAGGAACGAATCGACAACAACATTTCAACTATTGTCTTTGGATGTCAAATTTCACGCTGATGAAAAGTAGACTTTGTGAATCTGGCGCCGGGAGTATAACTGAGGGGATTCTAGGATGTGTCCACTGCCCAACCCCCCCCCCCCCAAATTTCGATTATGCTCCCAACTTTCCAATGTATGAATAGACTTAAGTAGTAGATACATGTATGTCCTCTAAACAAGTTTCTTTCCTCCAAACGAAAAATCTGTCCCTCCGTTTGATAAGCCGGCTACAAGCCAGTATATCAAAAGCAGCAGTAATATTCTGTTACCAGAGCCAGTTAACGTAACCTGGTAACAGTACTTTTTCAAAGTCCCCTGCATTCTCTAGCGAAGGGCGAAACCAAACGTTACTCCCGAAGGAGATAATTTGGAGGGGAATGTTGCGCTTGTGGTTCAGAAAAGTCCCATACCTTCAAAACCATATACTTATAGGTACAAAACTATGGACTATTAAAAGTAAGCTACCGGGATTACTTGGTTATCAAGAAATAGGGTTTCAAACAACGAAATTTCTAGCTCATGAATAATTTGTTCACTTAAACTTTGAAATTTATAACGATGCAACATTAAGAGCTATCGTGATGTTTAATACGCTACCTCTTGTCAGAGCTAATTGGCAGTCTCGACAAAACTCCTCGCCAACTTGCCATTGGCGAGAAACAACTGGCTCACGGCGACCTCCACTTACGCTAGATTACACTGGATTTTTTATGCCGCTCGCCAAATGGCGAGTTAGTTCGCAAATTTTGACTAGATATTTATTGATGAGAATGGATGGTTTAATTATGCGATATCAAAACAATATGCCTCGTTAAGGTAACAGGTTTGTATTTTGTAAATATCTAAACATTTATGCTAAATCAGCAACATATGTTTTGTACATTTCTTCCCTGAAATAGTCATGACGTCACACGGTGGTCAAATCGGCGTCGGCACGAGTAGAGCAACAGTGTCATCATATAATACACGGGCAGTGGGTATGCTGGGCTAGGCCCTAAACTACGTAATTAAATCAATGTCTTATAGTTGGGTCTAAGTTAAAGACGCCAAGTCTATAGATTAAATTTTGTTTGCCATTTTAGTTCTTTATTTACTAAAATACTGAACACACAGTGGTGCCGGCAAGTTGGGGTCTGAAAGGGGTGTGTATTGTGTACCCCTATCGATTTTTTCAATGAACCCAAAAGGTATCTAAGCAATGGATTCTGACAGCGTTATGGATAAAGTGTTTTCGACTGATTGATAGCTCTGATCATTTTCTATCACAAATCGTGCGCCGCGAAACCATCAAAAATTGCGCAAGTCCTTTCGGTTGCAAACTATCAAAGTTTTTGCCCGCTTTGCTTGTTATCAATTACCGTCTCAAAGGTAGGTCTATTCACATTATTCGTCGTTAAGGGATTTACGTTAAGAGCATTTCTTTATGTGCACAGGCAAAATTTCAAAAATAGGCTTAATACTACAAAGCTTAAAAACACTCATTGTTCCATGTGCCATCTAAACGCGAAGTTTGTGTGCTGAGATTTAATTTTGTTTAGCTCATTTACTCAATAAAAATGATAGTTTACGTATAATTTATGACGTTAGTCTTGAACAGACTCGACCTACAGTCTGCGTTTTCCAATAGACCAGGGCCACTTTTCCTCGTACGGGCCGCTTTGATAGTTGAAATCCGCTCGGGGCCGCAGATAGTGAGGGCGCAACAAGCTTTCCCATGGGGCGCGGCCAAGGGGCCCTAAACGGGCCCTAGTGGGGCAAAGCCCCAGCATTTCTGTAGTTTGTACAAATTTGTAGGCAACAGAATGTTCATCCAATATCTTTAAATGACATTAACGCAATGGGCTATCACAATATCATCATTTGACATTTTATGTACGTATATTGAAGTGACAATGAATGAGCAGATACGAAAAGTGCGCGCAAAAAAAGCATATTTTTGACACCAGCTTTGTTTCACTTTAAAACGTTTAATTCACTTTTCGGAGGAACAGTTCTACCCCACCCGCCGTATCTATCGGAATAAAATACAGTGCCTACGGCGTTTCGTACTATAGGTACACCTAAAATTCGGTAGTGCACCTAGTCTCTCCATTGCTATGTCAGTATGTAGCCTTTCCCCCAAACTTGCTATACCACCAGAAGTACACGGATTATGCCCCTAGTTTGTGTCTAACGAAACGGTATCATTACATTATGGATACTAGGGATATAGTTATATAGTGGTAGTGTTTCCCAGAACTCTTAGGTGAACTATGCGGAAAGTGGTTTAAGCAGGATAAACGATGGGCGCCGTGGGCTAAAAGACTATTATCACTTACCTTTCAAATGATCCTGAATTTACATTTATGAATTGCCTCGTGAGCCAGATACGGCCCGCTGGCCGGAGGTTCCCCACCCTGCTATAGACACTGCACCCCAGAACCCTGTGTTTAAACATGAATATTGTCTTATGGAGTGACTGGACTATGTAAGTCCTCACCTTACAACCTTCTAGATTCCGGGCATTGTGACACTAAATTTAACGCTGGAATTGCCCTTAGACCTCTTACCTATGATCTTTGACCCTGGGATATAACATATCTGCGAGAGAAAATTAAATTATATTCATACACCGTTTCATTCATTTGTTTGCCAAATGTAAGAAATTAATCACTTTGAACCTCACACAGTTCGTGCAGGTTAGGGTCTAGTCTTGGTCAAGTTGGTAATGCGTCTGTCAACTAGACCGTATGTACGTACTCGATGATTTCTTTCAAAGTATCGAACAGAAATTTGAAGGCGTCTTCACAGTAGTTCCCACAGAGCGATATCAAATATGGCTCTGTGGCTCTGAGTTCCCAATGAACGTGGTACCGTGCACAACAAATACTACGGTCTTGAGCTCAAGAAGCAGTAGTGTATTTTTATGATATATATCTTCTCAAAAAACAGCTACTGCCGTTGTGCGTGATGCTCCGCATAAGCAATGGAGTAAGGGGAACCAATCCAGTGCCCCACAATTGGAAAAATGCCAGTGGGCGCCGCTAGATTAAACAAAGAGGTTATACTGAAGTTGAGGCGTAAAACCCCATCTAACTATCACAGGAAACAGGAATTCAGTAGCTCGCTTCAAAACGTGGCGCTCTTTCACTATCTGGAATATAGGTAAATCAACATTTGAAGTCGATACTAGAAAGCGCACTTTCCACATATTCTAACTTACACAGTCACCCAGTACCATAGCTACGGGAGGGGTCGCTTACCTTTCATAAAAAAGTGGTTCCATGAGTTGTCCCCACAGGAATGTTGGAATGAATACTACAATCATAAAAATACACTTTAAAATTGAAATGTTATTTTGGGGGTAAGAACTAAAGAAAAACATAAGGCACAACTACAATGTCTAAAAAGTGCATACTTCAGAGAACTTAGCACGCACTCATAGTTCCCTGTCTTCTGTAGGACATCTTGAGTAGAATTAATGTTCAGGTTCCATGCAACCTCTTCTATTGTCCATTCTCCGCATCTTTGACAAACTCCTTCTTGTCACAATTGGCAGACTAGCTCAATTCAGAGAATTTTTACAAACTTGAAGGTCTGTGGACATGTAATAAATTCAGTTGTTATACTCAACAAAGCTGGATTAGGATCCACTGATCAAAAATTTGTTGGAATTATTTGAATATCTTTTACCGTCCTCAAGATATTTCTCTTCAAATTTTGAACAGTTGTGGGAATTGTTCATTAGCTATGCAAAAATATGATGTTGAGTGTTGCACAGTGTCTGTATTTCCTTTGTTAGTCCTTTACAAATTATCTGTTAATTACTTAATAGCTAGTTTCTAGTATGGCATTTTATGTGGATATTTTCAAAGAACTAAATAGCTACTTCCAAAATTAACCCCTCGGGGCATCCCAAAATTACAGCTGTCCTTGCAATGAACACTAAACTAACAAAGGATAACACTGCATCCAGTTGGCAGGTCCCTCTCTGTACGTCACAGATTTGCATAAGTAGCTCATGTTTATTCAAAGTGTAGGTGAAAAACAGTAATTATATAATTCATCACAAGCCCATATATTTTTAAATACCCAAGAGCTTCTGGGTCATCCACATGTTCTCCCAACGGGGCGTCGCTCTGAACCCCACCACGGGGTCCTAGATCTCAAACTACAAATGCCTCTCAGTCTCCGCGATCCTGCTGCATATTTGGGTCATTCCAACCTGCCCCTCCCCTTGAAAAGTCCTGACGACGGGCTGGGGCCTACGTCCCAGCAAACTGCGTGGATCTGCACCTATTATGCAAATTAATTTGGGATGAATTACATCAGAAAAAATGTCCTTAGAGATTCAGGGTTCGGATAGTTGAACGAAATCTTGGCTACGCCATGAGAATCGTTGTCCAGAAAGTGTATTTATGTGAACTTCGAAAACTCCATCTGGCTTCAAAATAAAGAGTACAGACATTGTATGATTGGCAAATGATTTTTCTTATGTATGAATGTACGTATAGTCTTACAGACTTCAGGAACATAAAAGTGTGTAAACCAGGCTCGTAGCTACGGAGGGGGGGGGCTGGGCCTCCAGATGTTTGTTAGCACCCCAAAATGTTTGTGTCCTAACAAAATGTGTCAGAATTAAGGACGACGATCAATGCCATTGCCCCCCCCCCCCATTTGATATCTATGCCCACTAAAAATTTCATCCTAGCTACGCTACTGGTGCAAACCTGCTTAAATCATAACAGTTATCTAACAATAACAATCTTCCTAAAGTTTGACAGTTAATAAATTAAATATACCTAGTCAATAATTAGCCAGAAGATAACTTTGCTCCCTTCAGAAGTATTGACGAACAAAGGTTACTGGGAGACAGGATTTTGTCAGAGGACTACAACTGCACGATCTGCTAGAGCATTTGCCGTGTCACCATATTTTGGAGATAAGCTCGACAAGGTTTTGTTAACACTGTCCCCTAGCGTACTTGTTAATATTGACACTGACGCTGAATTGGTGAGATAAGAGATTGAATAACTCAAAATGAAACTAGGTAAACAATTAATACACAAAAGAATCCTAATGAAACGGTAGTTTGATAAAAACTTTGCTACTTGTTGGATAAATTAAACAGTAAAGAATATCTTCCGAGTGCCGTATATAAAGATACGAAAACAAACAAATAACATATCTGGCTAACCTTTATGCTGACAAATTAAAACTAGCAATCTTAGCCTATGTAGAGTAAACTCTGTTGGCGGACATCGTTGGTTGCGGTCTCCCACTCAGGCATCGTTTAAAAACTGTGAATACATGATGGTTATAGCATCCCATGTATCCCGTATCGCCGCGGGCGTTCATGAAATGTTCTTGTGAGATGGGCCTTGTTTGCTCCAGAAAAACCTGTGCTGACAGAGAGAATTGTCCGGTTTTTCCAGAGACCTGTACGAGAGAAAATTTACCCCCGAACTTCGGAAGGGCTGCAAGCTTGCAGCCCCCACCCCCTAGATTATTCGCCTATGTATATCGCAACATAGATTCTGAAATGTCAGCTCGAAGTTTTACCCCCTGCCCCCTCTTCTCGAATACACACACACACACACACAAAATATAACAAGAGGGCAATACAAGAAATTGCAGATCTCATTTTCTCCAGTTTGAAGTTCATCGGACGTACGGTTTAGGACAGGTTCGCGACACACGTTTTCACAATTTGACCTTTGACCTACATTTTGATCGCTTACCCTACCCTCAGCAAAAAGTTCATGACACACTTTTTTTTTCGAAAACCTTAGGCAATTTCGACTATTTACCTATATTTTGACGATTGACTCCACCCCTTGCAACCAAAATGCACTATTTTAAAAAACCATATCATCAGTTCTAACATATCGTGTTTTTATTACTTTTTCTAACGGACTAATGGGCAAATAATGGTAAAAACCGTATTTTTTAGCAAATGGGACCATAAACCTATGACCTTTGACCTATGACGTCATCAATTACGTATGCACAAGTTTAATGGTCAGCTGCCTACCAACCAAGTTTGACCTTGATCGGACTTACGGTTAAGGAGGAGTTCACGACACTTTTTTTTTTTTTTTTTGCCCCCGCCCCGCCCCCCACACACACTCAAACACTTAGACACCCACATACATTTTTGATATTAGGTGAAGTACAAAATATCATCTTTCCATATCACATATACGGAGATGAAAAAGAAAATATCAATAATATCCCCATGCAACGGCTCTTCCGTACATTCGAATCCTGGCCGGGTCATACCAAAGACTTTAAAAATGGAACCTACTGCCATTGTGCTTGGTGCTCGGCATAAGCAATG
>WURT03018112.1:0-15979 GCA_009936505.3 Holothuria glaberrima | reverse complement strand
TATTGTTAGGCAGCAGACTGCAGAGATGTAGGCCTAATGTTGTGTACGTGTGCTTTGTGAAGTAATCGTACGACGAAGTGTGTTCACACATACACATGTACACATCGTATTCATGTACAGTACATACATAGCAATGAATTGTCGATGATGTATCGAATTGGCTCGCAATCGAAGTCAAGAAAAGGGCATAATATGACGTCATAAAAAATCCGGCAAACGGTTTTCTTGGATTCTTACGAGACGACAGGTCATCTTTAAGTTAGTGACATGGTCAAGTTCCAACCAGGTTATTTTGAGAATAATTCAACCACTCACAATTTCCCCCAAATTTTACCCACAGTAAATTTTCAGACACCCCGAAATATGTCGGAATACTGTGGCACCTTTGCTTGATGCGTGTAAATTACGTATGGTTATGCTTTACAAATTTGGCAAACACGCACCGTTAACACTCTGCTCTGAAGCTATTTTTAAATTTGAAATTTAGCCTATGAATTGTTGACTACAAAACGGAGCCAACTTTTTTTTTAAGGCTAGAAACGGAGCCTTTTTTACAATTTCAAGTTTTGGGCAGGAAACGGAGCCATTCTAAAACAAAAATAGTCGTCTGTGTTTGTGTTGGTGTAAGTGGTAACTTGCTACGGGCTTATCTCAGCCGAAGGGGCACTTTCTGTTCAGTGAATATGTACGAAGTAACCAAACAATCGAAGTCATCCAGGCAGGTTTGCCATTTTGGCGCTTTTTCCGCCAAATTCCTGAAATTTGGCGCTTTTTCGGATTGGTTGCCGGCAGAAAAATCCACTTGGCGGCTTGGCGCTTTTTGGGTGTAATTTGGCGCTTTTCTGCAGCTTGAAAAACGTTCATGAAACACTATGTTACATTCAATTTCACATACGTTTTTGCCCATTTGTTATGTTTGGTGGCGAAGTTGTTATGTAACTGAGTGAAATTCTCTTCAAAATAGTTTGTTAACTTCAGCCATGACACTACATAAACTTCATATAAGTGGGCAAACTAGTGTTTTTTTGTTTATGTACTAATTATTGGACAATTTTGCTTGGCGCTTTTTTTGTCAGCTGAAAAAATTTCGTTTGGCGCTTTGTGGCTAGATTTGGCACTTTTTAAACAGTGCTTGGCGCCATAGCTTTCTTTCGATCTGGCAACCCTGCATCCAGGCAGTTTTGCCCTTACAGTATGTACAACACCGTGCATGAGCGCTACTGCACCTGCACAGGCTTAGTACAAACTAACAGCTTCCCATACTTGCCTTCACGGTAGACGGGTGAACAAATTATGACGTCATGTGACATGGGTCCACTGAACTATAGCTCATTGCATGGGCCATAAAGGGACTTCGACATCAGGCCAGGGGCCTACAGTGTAGTTGGCGTAAGGTCGCAATTTTGCTGCATCAGAACAGGGAGCTTTCACGCTAGCAACATTGCATAACAAGTATTTATCGTCTACATCTGGTTTCAGTAATAGCTGGGTAAAGTTCAAGTAGAACTGATAGACTTTTCATTTCGATCTTTATCAAACTTTTAGCGAATGTTGTCGAAAGCTAGAGTCTCGCCAAGATTGTGTGTGCTGATACAAAACTGATTTAATAGGAAGCGTCAGTTATAGGAAAAAGAAAGCTATTGTTTTTTAAGTAGAATTCACTTATCGCACTCACTTAAGAAGAATGTACGTCTGATAGGAACGTACTCCTTTACCACACCCTTGGAATATAAAGGTCATGAAGATGGTGTGGGGTTGCAATATTTCTCCTATGCTTTTTGATTCCTTGCCGAAGGCGGGCAAGGAATCTGTGCGATGGTGATGTCGTGTGTATGTGTGAGCCTAAGCTGTGTCTGGGTTGTGACATGTGTGTGCACTCACAAACATGTCCTTTGGGGTGGCGGGACGGCCAGCTCGAGCTCCGCTCTCGCACGTCTTTCCTAGCTCATGAGCGCCTCAAGACTGGAGTAGCTACCCGTAAATTCGGCCACTGCAGTGAGAAGTCACGCGCTGCTGCACGTAGCTGCCTTGCAGCGCAGGCCGCCCTTAACCCGTAGCTCACCTCGCCTACTTCGAGGGCAGCTTCGCTGCTTTGCAGTTCCCTTGCATTCCCTATCGGGTCCTTTCCTAGTACCCCGTAGGGCATTGGATGTGCGTATGTGTGTACGTGTGAGTGTCTGTTTGTATGTGTTTGTGACACTACTTGTAATCGCAATATCTCAAGATAGCAATGACCGACACTTTTCATATTTGGTATATAGATTTGTCATGTTGAGAGGAAAATCCTATTGTTTTCGGTGGAGGTCAAAGGTCATTTGAGGTCATCAGAGGTCAAGACAGAAAACCTTGTAATCACGATACCTCCAGATAAGAATGACCGACGCTTTTCATATCTGGTATATAGATTTGGCATGTTGGGAGAAAGAACCCTATTGATTTGGTGGAGGTCAAAGTTTATTTGAGGTCACCAGAGGTCAAAAACCAAAAATCTTGTAAAGATGAAATCTCAAGATAGCAATGATGGACACTTTTCATATTTAGGTTTGTTGTGATGAAAGGAAGAACCCTATTGTGTTTGGTAGAGGTCAAAGGTCATTAGAGGTCACCGGAGGTTAAACTGTAAAAACCTTGTAAATGGCTTGTAAACACAATATCTCAAGATAGCAATGACAGACTCTTTTTATACTTTGTTTATAGTTTTATCATGTTGAGAATTAGAACCCTATTGTTTTGGGTGGAGGTGAAAGGTCATTTTGAGGCCACGAAAGGTCCAAAACTTAAAACTTTTTAACATGATATATGAATATGGGAAGACAGAAACTATTTATACTTAGTATGAAGATTTGTCATGTTCAGAGGAGGAACTCTTTTGTTTTTGGTGGAGGTCACACGTCATTTGAGGTCACCAGAGGTCAAAAACTGAATTTTGTAAACATGAAATCACAAGGGAGGAAGCACAGACATATCTTTTTTAAGACATTTTTTTCAATTTGTTTTTCTTTATTTAAGTTTTAGTGCGGTTCAAGGCCATGTGAGGTCAAATTGAGAACGCTTCGTGAAAAATGATATAGTCAGGAAGAGCAAATTTGAACCTCTGTGTAACAATGCATCTCCCTTTCGGCAAGGAATCACTAAGCCTTTGGGCTTTCTGGTTTACACTTTGCTCTCTTCGACCAAAGGTTTTCTGCGCTCAAACTTGCTTTGACTTATGAGATTCCCTAGTCGTCTTGAAAACACAATTACATGTGATGTGAACTGCTCAGTTTTTACTATGACATGATCAAAATGCAACCTTCGAGACATAGTCAAATATAAAAAAGCATGTTAGTTTGAATTCATGGTCAAACATTGTTCGATAAAAAAATGTCTTGTTTTGATTCTTTCAACGGTCAGTACGATTCATTCACTAATGGTTGCATTGCTGTTATTACTTGCAAGACGTACTCAAATGTCACTGTCTTGACATACTCCGGGTTCGAAAAAAATCATCCCTGATATTTCGTCCTTATTGCTTGTATTATGAGGGTCAGACACATTCCTTGGTTTTATTCTTTTTTGATATTCTGTTTTCATTTGTAGCTTTTACACTTATCTTCTGTCAACTTTATTTTCAGTGTAGTCCTGGGTATGTTGCCACTGACATGAACCAGCAAAAGGGTGATCGCACCATAAATGAGGGCGCTGTTACTTCTGTAAACCTTGCTCTTCTACCACCTAATTCCAAGCACCCACAAGGCCAGTACTTCGATCCTGACATGAAACTTGACACTTTTTTGGTAGAATAGCTGAAGCAGTTTAGTAAACATCTCTTGTCCCACGAATAAGTTTGTGTATCCTTAAAACTGCAAGTGGATAATTCTTGCCAGTGATTTTGCAGAGTGGATAAGGTGTTGAATTTAAAGGCAACGAAGTTCAGTGACCAGGCAGATTCAGAGTTCATTTCCCGACTGCATTGGGTTAGGTCATTCGTTTAACAGCAATGTACGAGTTTACATCTCAACCTTTTACAGTTCTAATTTGTGCTAAACTGTGGAACTGCGGGCCACCTGACGTGAAGGTGTTACTTACAAGCCATTGAGGATTCTCCTAGAATGTGATTGCTTACTGCCGCTCAGTAACGGCCTAACACGACCTGAAACTGACTCATTTTTCATTCGGGAAGTGTTCTAGTAAGGCGTGTCGATGAAGCATGATTATGTAATTCTAGACATCACAGAAAGCCTCTTTGGGTAAATAATTAAAGTTGATATTAATTTACAGGTGGTACTGAAAGCCTTAATTACTCTCAACTTTCTTAACCCGCTGAGCATCTTGATTATCAGGAACGCTGCTTTGAGGAAGATTTACACCTCTCCCATCTTTTTTTCTTAGCCTAAAATACTAGATAATATTCTGTTTAATTGTATTGCAAAGGTCTATTTCAACTTGTTTCTTTTACGCGTACACATCTAAAGAAAATAAAAGAAGATTAAGAACAAGATGTGTTAAGTCGTACTTGTTTTTTGTGCTTTATATACTTAAATCCTAGATATGGTCATGAACTCTGCACCCTTTACTTCCAGATGTGCTTACTTATGAACAAGATCATTCAACGTCACCCATGATTGCTTTTTTAGAGATCAGTGACGAAAGACGATCTCAACAAGGTAAAAAATATGGGTCATTGAGCAGCGCTTCAGCAACAAAGCGCCATCGTTCTTAGTAGGGAAAACAAGCCAGTGAGCCACAACTGGAAAAAGGCCTTGGCCGGCCCGACTTAAACCAATTGGTTAGAAACTGAGTCGCAAAACCTCATCTAACTAGCAAACTTCTTATCAGTTTTAGGATGTACGAGATGAGAACTTTCTCTGAAAAATACATTTAACTGTGTTCACATGTTTGGCAGTAGTTGATTTGTACACTAGCAAAAGCGACTGACTGTTAGAGACGTGACACAAATGGGGGAAAACCATTAGCCTTCAGCTTCATAAAATTTTTATACAAGACATGCCTCAGAATTTGTCATCTTGTCAATAAAAATAATCTTGGGAATGACCTTGCTTCTAGGCTACTTGAAGTACTCTATTCTCTTCCAGATTTTCATATGTACCAGGCAAAACAAATCGATTCCCAGATATTAATTTCCTCCCCTAAATTCGACCTTGAATGTGTGAAACTTTTATCGATACTTCTCTTTATTCTTTGCATTACTTGGAGAAAATGAAGCTGAATGTGTATGCATGTTGATCTTTCATGGTTTCATTATATGACTTTGAGACATTCAATAGAACAATTGTAAATTAATTTGAAATGAAGTTAGACTCCTACTCGTAGATAACATTAAAACATAGATGCATAATCCTATTTCTCCATGTTACCGATGAACATCCCTTGAGCCAAAGCAATGAGTTCATGACAAATTTTGAATGTGGCAATGTAAAATGTAGACACTGAGTCTCCTTTGCAGAGTGTGATGAAATGTCGAGTGTTTATAAGCTTTCCAAATGGGGTATGCATACTTGTAAGCTATCAAGTATTGTAGGCTGTGGGAAGAAAGGTTAATAACCGCAATGATTTGCATTCTTCAAAAAAAAGCAATCCGCGTTATTCAGACTTGAAAATCAGCACGACTGTGGTCCCTTTACTGGCTCCCTTCTCTTGAAAAATCTTGATGCATACAATTGTTGCAATGTTATGGAATATGGGTGACCTGAGAAAGCTTATCATGCAAGCAATGAATTCCTTTTGGACGTCTGTAGGATACCTTCACACCACCGAAATCGCCTCGCCGTTATCTTTTTAAACTCATGGAGACACATATGCATTATATACTTATCTCGGGCGATCGATACCATATTTCCTTATCGCCACCAGTCGTTCTCGTAAGTAGGAAGGAGCTAAGCTTACCAGGTGCCTTGGTTGCATGAATTACTTGCTACTTTAAATCGCAAAGTGTCAGTCTTTTCCAATGCAGTCTAATTTTATTTTCGGAAAGTAGTCGAGTTACTTGCTATTGAATTTTGGCAAATCGTATATATCCATTAAACTTAAGGTTAGGCGATGACCAAATTTATCTTTTGGAAGAGGTTTAAGATTAAACTTAGTTTTGATATGGTGCAGATGTATTTAATTTAAACATTTTGGTAGAATTTGCATTCCATTCCCACGTGCTGACGTGTGGCCTTCGAGATTTTAGCAGAATGATTACATTTTCAAACTACGGAAAATTTGAAACAAGCACACAAGACATTATAACCTTAAATTGATCATGGCTTTTTCCCTTAAAAATTTACAACCATTTTTCTCTTCAATAAGCTCATGTTTACTTTATGAAAATATAGGGAGGCATGGGAACTTCACAAATTACATTTCAACTTATATCTTTGTCTATCTCAAAGTCAAAGCAATAGATTACAAGACCAAAAAATCATGTTCATTAATTTGTAGTAAATGATACTCGGCATTCTGCTTGGGTCAAGTTCACTTTCGGTTACAAACTTCATCTGCTTACCTCTCGAAAACAGAAACAAGACTTACACCTAAATGCCTAGATTTTGTTCCTCTCTCCGAATTCTTAGAAAATGTTTAGTTTAATCTATTTTTAATACAGAGGAAATGTGAATATTTCAGAAGAATATAGAAAAGTTCGAGTTCATAATATTTCGACATCAAAATAATCGTAGTTCTTATATTTCACACGAACGCTGTCCCTTTCCATCCAATCGAAATTTTTAAAGTCTGTTTAGAGCTTACTGAGTCTCACTCCATTAATTTCCTCTGGCTGTTGTATATTATTTTCCACACGTATTTCCAAATATCGCTTTAATGATCCAAGAAATGAATAAATGAGGAAATCATTGTC
The DNA here is from genome assembly GCA_009936505.3 of Holothuria glaberrima. Taxonomy (NCBI): domain Eukaryota; kingdom Metazoa; phylum Echinodermata; class Holothuroidea; order Aspidochirotida; family Holothuriidae; genus Holothuria; species Holothuria glaberrima. The sequence goes on along the minus strand of WURT03018112.1, from coordinate 9,138 downwards.
GACACTCGGCAAATGTTGAGAAAGCAAACTTCTCTCGTTCACTCTAGCATCGCTCTGACAAATATGTCACTTTCGAAAGAAAGTCGATATCCACTACGGGTACCCTTCTAAAATCAACAGACAGACTGACTTTCAAAATCGTGTATTAAATTAATATTAAATGATTCCCGGGAGGAAACGCATGATTCTTTATGTACGGTCTTTTCTGATATCTACTTCGTATAAGCACAATTAATAAATAGCAGCCTTATCAGTATATTGTTTAGTATGCTTTATGGAAATAAGTAGCAGTCACTCCTGAACATAATTCCATTGAAAGTTTAACTGAGTCTTGTCAAGTCATGTTAAGTCAGATCCCACGAACAAATCTTAGCGTTGATAAAATGAGCCTTGGGCTCGAAGGATCCCCTGTAAGTTCACTTTTAACAATTTGCGTCGCCATATGGGAAAATTTTCGCTCACTACACTTTTAATAGGGTCTAGGAGGGAACGCACAGGACCCCAAAATTCTATACTCGGTCTTGTATGGTTAAGACTGAACTTCTCCAAAGCCAAGGCCCGGGATGTGAAAAGTTTGAATCAATGTCTATAGAACCAGTTTTCCAAACCTTACCTTTCTCTTGTTCTGATTTAAGATCATCTTTTACAACAACCCAAGGCCGATTTTATATCCACAAAAAAAAATGCTTTCCGCTCAACTACAAAAATAACACAGCGTTGCCTGCTCCCTAATTAATCTTTCCTACTTTGCATTCTGGCTACAGTAACACACTGGGTTGCGTTGAAACTTTAGTCGTATGTCCCTGTCCATTGAGGAATGCAGAAAGGCAGATACATTTCTGATTCCTTGTTCGTGACGCTTAGTTTGTAAACATGATATCTCAAGTTAGGATTGATGGACACTTTTCACAATTGGATGTGTCAAACGTTTCTATAATTTTTTGGAGGGTAGAGGTCTATTGAGGTTGCCAGAGGTAAAAAAACGGTAAACCTTGTAATCACAATTTCTCATGTTCGAAAGGACGGATAGTGTTCATCCTTAGAATATGAATACGTAATGGTCAGTAGATGATCACTATTGTCTTTAGTAGAGGGTAAGGTTATTTGACGTCAACAGATGTGAAACTACGAAAGCCTTGTAAATTGCTTGTTAACACGTTATCTCAAGTAAGGAATGATGTATCTTTTTTCGCACTTGGGATATAGATTTTTCAAATTCAGAGGAAACAACCTATTGATTTTAGTGGAGGTCAGAGGTCATTTGAGGTCACCAGATGGTCAGGTAGCAGGTTGGCCAACAATACGAAGTGCTAAACTTTTTGGACAAAATTGGAAAATGGATCGAATACCTTTCTATATGTGTATGAGAATGTTAACATACCTGTTTCCAAAAAATTTAGCTTTTTTTCGTCTGTGGCTGACATCCTGGATTTCAGAAGTGCCGCTATTTTCAACATACTTAAAATCGAAGGTTTAGGAACGTAAGGAGGGCATAAATCGGACGGTGGAAACAATGAAGAAAATGTTCTGGAAAATTGTTGACTTCAACAGCTATAAAATGGGATTCATTGCAAAGGTCGGCCGTTTTAAATTTCAAATGGCGGACACACAATGGCTGTCTTAAAAGGTATTTGGCATCGGGGCAGGTGGTAGATAGTGATCATTACTAAAATCATGTGTCTGTCAAAAATAGGGTTTGAAATGTTGTTAAATAATTTTTATCATAAAATGTGGGTCAGTCATTTAGAATTTCAAAATGGAGAACACCATGCAGGTGGCTGTCTAGTAAAAAGGCATTTGAGCTCAAATAGCAGATGGAAAGAAAGTGGCTATGAATCAAATCATGTTTCTGTACACTAGCAAGGGCTGAAATATTGTGAAAGAGTGTCACCGTAAAATATAGGGTTGTGTTTCATCATGATGCCAGCCGTTCTGAATTTCAAAATGTGGGTCACGAATACTAAACTAGTAACAGGTATCTTGATTCATGGAACAGACAAACACAAGGCAGCGCGGCGTGGAGATTGTAACCAAGTTTTGACTGTAAAGAAGTAGGGGCATGTTTAGAGGTACGAGTGTAATGCCAGGGCTGGCATCGATTTGATATGGTGTTTTTTTTTCCTTTGTTTCACACATTCCTCGGTCTCAAAAGTATAGCAGTTGTGACTAACACATGGGGGAGTGGGAGAGGGCAAAAATTTGTATCTTTTTCAGAGATTTCTTTTTAACGATTTTATCAGGGCAGCCATGGACAAAATAATTCTGGTTTTATGTGTTAGCAGCAAGATTCAGACGCGCGCTGCTTTTCAAAGGCGATCACAATCTGGTTGATTTTGTGGATTCCTACAATACTTTCCGCTCTGAGATCCCCTCATAAACTGCGGACCAACCAGCCAAAACCTTATCTTCGGACTTATGTGAAGGATGCTGTGACTATGACATAATTTAAAAATATCCTTCAATAAGCTCTTAGTTAATGATGCAGTGGAAACTGAAATTTCCAACATGACATCCCGGATCCGAAGTCCATTCAAACACTAATTTGATCAGTTTTTGTGATTCAATTTATGTCTTCTGTCTCTTATCACACTTTGGTTATTAGAGGTCAAAACCGAAACGGTAGTTGAAAGGTCATTTTAGTTCACCGTCGCTGAAGCTACAAGAGTCTTGTAAGCTGCTCGTAAATGTAATATTTCAAGAAGAGTAACATCGAGGTATCTCATACTTAACATAGTCATTCCTCATAATGATTGAACAAAAACCCCATTTGTTTTGGTGGAGATCAAAGTTCGCATAAAGTAACTTGGTGAAAACCAAAATAAAATTTAAATGGATCTCATAGTTGGCATGTGAATGCCTCCATATTAAGTTCAATAATTCATTTGTTTTGGTGGTGATGCAATGTCACTGGAGATGAAAAGGCGATAAATTCGAAAACCTTATAAGCAGTGCCATCTAATACGTAGCATGTGGAAGACCCATATTGTTCACAATAACGCCGAGGTTTTTTTGAGAAGGTCAAAGGTCACTAGTGTTTAAACTGTGAAAACATTATAAACATAAAACCTCAAGTAGGAGAACGTTTAAGGATAAACCCCAATGCGACCAAGCATTTCCTATCGACAAGGAATCACTTGGCCTTTGGGCTTTCTGATTCTGAAAGTTGTTTGTATAAATCTTATTGTTTAACTTTACTAGGGCCGCAACTATCCATACCTAAACATTTGTAGTAATGGAGGTGGAGACTAAAAGATCTGGCAATTTAGGGTAAGGATACTCAAAAGTATATGGTATTAGGTCCGAAGAAACATTCAGCTGCATCATGGTGTCTCTCCGAGAGTCTTTGTAGATGTCTCACCTTCTGCCTAAAGTTTTCAAATTTGAATAATATATTTTTTTTCCTCATATCATGTACAGTAAGGAATTCCATCCAGGTTTTAATTTAAACATACTGATATACAATTTCTTCGAGGAGGTGGAGGTGGTGATAGTGGTGGTGGTGGTGGTGGTGGGGGTTAAAGAGGAGAGAGAACTTGTTGGACCACTGTCATGAAAACTCACACCTCCAGATCTACTCTTTATATAATTCAAGCACATTGCATATGTAATTTGCAAGTCAGACTTTTTCGTTTTTGTATGTGCATTGTAAAACTCATCAGTTGTAAATTTATGTCAGGTAGAATTTTGAGAATTCCCCACTTTCTTCGGTAGATGGATTTTATCGATGTATGTAGGTTTCTGAACAAATACGTAACGGAATAAAATATTGAAGATGCTACCAGATTATTTCAATAAACAGGCTTGCTGGTTTTATAGCTTAATTATAAATACAAGACTGCTATTGCTTTAAATTATTCAAGAGTTGAATGATTGCAGATGAAAGATTTCTCCGAAACGTTTCAACTTAACCGAGAAATATTGTAATTTAATCACATCAAGCTGTGTGTTAAAGACATTTTAGCATCAAAAAATCATTACCATTGGTCCCATAAAGATGAGATCACAAAAAGAAGGTAAATTTCCACGAAATCAACAAAATTTATTTTCTTCCAGGTCAATAAGATCTTATCCTGGAGGAAAGGTATACTATTGCGCATACAAAATCACTTATCAAAATAGCCAATGTATATAGGGACGTAAAACCTCTTCATGAGAGAGGGCGCGCTATTTTCAGCCACACTACTAGAGCAGATAGCTGGCAGACCGCCGGATAAAAGCTGGTCATTTCTCTGGCGGTTTGCCGCCCCAGTACGCCGGCAGCCTGACAGAGTGTTGCTAACTGGAAATGGTTTATAACAAGAGAAGCCTCTCTGCTGAGGCTCAGCTAAGTCGATTTTGCTTAACGCTAACCTTTTTTGTAGATAGTAGACCCGCTCATTTCTTGTTTTGACAATTTGTAATTTTGGAAACATTCAAGCCACTTCTTTTTCATATTGCCTTATTGTGCAAAAATTTGAGGTCACAGATGTGAACTTGGAACCGACATTGAACTCAAAACCATTTTCTTTCCATTTACTCCACTTTTAGAGGCAAATAATATTTTTGAAATCTCAGAAATGGCATACAGACGAAAAATGTAGACTCGATAACCGACAACGTATTGACCAAATTTCAGCAAAATCGGTGTAAAATGACGAGACGCTAGCCTTTAAAACACCATGCCCAAAAGTTATAGACATTCGCGTCCGTGTAGCCTAGGTGAAGTCAGTCCAATAGCCAAGGGGGAACGGTCCCCCTTAAAAATCCCCCTAAAAAGTCTGCTGCCTTGATGCATTTTAATATATCTCGCCCTCATAAAGAGTCCCATTGGAAGCTATCGCGCTTCCCCTTTCAGTACGTCTTCCGGCTATACCGCCCGGGAGGAGCTCAATTAACTAAGCTAAAAATGACTACGGAAGAGAAAATGGAAGACAACAAGGGGGAGGCAGGGCTAGACTGAAGTGATATTAAACATTCAGCTCTTGATACAAAATGGACCTCAACTAACTACAAAACAGAAAAGTAACAGCAGCAAAAAACAACAAACGTCCACCTCCCCTTTGAGAAATTTTTGTTAATTTAACATTGTTTAGATGCAAAACGGTGCTACCTTTAGGACATTTTTGAAACTGGAAAATGTCCACAACTGACTGAATTCTAAATTTTGGTTACATGAAAGTGTAGAGTTTGTTGTTTAAGGGAAGGATACGTTGTCAAAAAACCTCCTGAAGCCCCCCTTTTGGCTAAGCGTCTTTACTGCCTTCTTTTCAGGGATGTTTTTACGCAAAAAATACGTGCGTGGGGTCAACAGAAACATTCTTGGACTATAACAGAAATTTTTCTTTTCTTTATTGTGCATTATGGAAGCATCTAAGGCTGGCAGATACCTGTAAAGGGCATCCTGTAAGCGCTGGATTAATTATATTAAATGGGGGCAATGACATAATGCTTATTACCTGACATTCAAACCAGGGGCGTCGATTTGGGGGGGGGGAGGGGACGGGGGACATGTCCCCTCCACTCTTTTGAGAGGAGGGGACACTAACACATTTGCCCCCCCCCACTTTTTATCACCTGAAACTAAAAAGTGAGGTAACCAAAACTCTACATGTAGGCGAGTAGTGGTGAAAACATAGATGTGCTCAGAAGGGATTCCACGTGGCGATTTATCAAGTCCGTAGGCAGTAAGTTCTGTCAAAATTCTATCTATAACTTCAAAAAATTTTCGCGCGCTAAGCGCACTTCCATCTTCAGTTCTATCTAGCTGGAACGCCCGTCATTTCAAATATCTTGAATTCATTGAACGTTACAGGTTCCACAATATACTGTAGTCGTGATTCTAGGGAACACGAAAATGCAACGTTGCGAAGTTCTAACCTCTTTTCACTATCTTTTGGAAGATTCTTCCTTCAACCTCACCATAGTGGCAAACATGTGTTGTAAGAAAAATATCAGTTTCGTCTGGGAGCCTTAATGGGTAAGATGAAGAATGTACTCCCCGACGGAGACCGTGCAGTCACCCCATCAAATTTCTTGGTTTGTTCTAAAGTAGGGCAGATTCTCTATAAAAACCCAAACTTTTTCAACTTTTCTAAATGAAAATAAAATTATTAAATCTTTTTTTTAATATAACCCCAATTTTTTCGGCACGCTTGGCGCGTCTTTTATTTTGTGGTCAACATCATTTCGGCAACCCATTGCATCTATCAGGGCTTTGAGTAGCTGGCCCCAGTCTGTGCGCTAAGCCCCCATGAAAGCACCACCCTTGCTGAGCCATCATGCAGTTTTTCCTTTGGATAATGAAGCATACCCCCATTTTCATAGTAATCCTATATATTGAAACATTTGGCGTCATTTTGCATCTGGGAATCCACCTCTTATAGACTCCTCACCAGAACAGGAGAGAAGTTTCCACGCCCCTGATTCAAACAATAGAGTACGACGCCGAGCACTTTAAAACTATAGCATTTTTACTAATTCAGAACGAAACTTCAGACGAACATATCCAGCAAAGAAGAATTGGAGGGAGAGAGTACAGGTGCAGGGACGTGATAAAAGGACACCCGATACGTATAGCAAAATGGGTGAAAGACTTAAAAGCGCTTTTCAGAATGCTTTTTCGTGGTAACTGTATTAACAGTTACCATCTATACCGACAACTGTTGAGCGCGAAGCGCTCAGTAAAATTATTTGCTGAAAAATGTTAAACCGCAAATAAGTACTCCCAACCTTTTACAACATGCTACAAATTAGATTAAAAGACCCCATATTGACACAAGGCTCCTACAGATGTTTTGAGATGTATCTCTGTTTTCGGAAAGTGTTGTGATCAGAACAGTTCCACGTACCTTAAACCGTGCCGAAATTTTTCATTAAATAAGATTTCCATGACGGCTCTACATCGAAACACATTCAATTGCACAACAAACCTACATGCCACTCAAAAAGCAGTCTTTTACATGGTTGTTCGTAAACAGCATTTATCTTTTGCTGCTGTGCTTCTCTTCTCTTCTAATAATAAGAACAACATTGCGGTAAGGTTTAAAGCACGCGGAGCCCCCAAAAATTTTGATAGTTTGCGAAAGATTTGAGAAAATTCTGATAGTTTGAGAAACATTTGTGATAGAAAACGATTACAATAACTCCATAATTCGATCGAAGACACACCTCAGTGCCCCTAAACCCCGTGCAGGCGCCACCGTGCTGATTTAATACGACCTTTTCTAAATAGCAGTTACAAAAGATTATGGGATAGAGATTCGGTATGCGTCTGTTGTTTTGTCAACGCGATTTTACTGTGGCCAAAAACACACCAAATCTCTTTCCCACAACCATTTTAATTGCCATATGGAAAACAGTCTTTGAAGAAGTTCACTAGATAACCGTTTTAGACAAACAATGAACTTTGCTTGCGGTGTTTTTCCGTAAGTATTGAACCATCGCAGACCTTTGAATTCCGGCTGATGAAAAAAAGCGATTTTCACTATAAAATAGTAGGACTTTTGTAGAGGGCTTCTCTTCTAGTTATTTGTAGAATTTGCTACCTTGTCATGAGTACCGCAGATACTATATTTACTGTGCCTTCAAAGAGTTATGCACGCCTCTTAAACATAACATGTATGCATGGGTGGAATCGATTTGCCACATAGGCCAAGAGTATAATGGTTTGTTTCAGAAATCATATTCCCTAGCCATCTGTGGCACTGATGTATATCTTAACTAACTAACAGGCTTTATATTTTGCCACCTTTATGGTGTCTTAAATGATTTCTAAGTTCCAAAAACCGGGCGCCGATCCAGAGCGGGGTTTTCCCTGCTCCAGCCTCGCTTTTTTGACACAGCTTTATATTATTTAGTTACGCTAATTTTGATTGTCAAAATGTCATAAAATATACCGTGACATTTCGTGAAATCCTGGATCCGCACCTAAGAACAGTTGGGTATAAATTTTACACTGGTTAAATGCACGTTAAAATGCTGAAATAGTGAAGAGCTGGCCTAAACACTGTAGATTAATAGATTGGCCTACAGGTTGGTTACCCAATAAAGTGGCAAAAATATCTACAGACCTTATGCATATGACGTCTCAGAACGCGAAGAGCGCCATCCAACGGAGGCAAGCGTGTATCATTACAACTTACACCAACAAATGTAGGCAGCTGATTTGTGTACGCGTAGGATACGCATTTAGTCTTCTACGAGAGCGCAAGGAGGCTATGCTGTGCTTGCAGTGTGCTGTATTGTTTTGCCGCCAAAAGACGACGAGTGACGTCAATACATGAAGTCTATGCAATGGTTTCCCAATATTGGGGTCGCGAAGCACTTATCGTGGGGTCGCGAACTAGTTCCAAAATATTTGAAAATTTGTCCCTTTCTAATGAATGATAGTAAATGTCACTTATCCAGCAATTCTGTATTACTAGAGACGACAGACTAACCAAACACATTGTATACGCGACTTCGTGATATGAAGTCAAAGGCACAAAGTCATTCCCCAGTGTCAACAGTAAGTGCGGAGGTGAATTTGTGATTCTTTTTGGGGGGTATGTTAATTGCGGTCGCGATCTCACGCTGCTACCTGAAATGGGGTCACCTCCAACAGTCCGAAAAAAAGTTGGGAACCCCTGGTCTATTCGGTAAGTTTTCTCACATACGCTGTTGAGCAAAATGACCTTGTCTCAGTAGTTTCACATACCCACCGACTGTTGGTGAAAGTTGTACTTAACTGGGTTTCTTATTCTGCAAACAATTTGACTCATCTCTATTGTTGAAGGATAAGTTAAGCTAACAAAAATTTTAATTCAAAAGAATAAACAAGATGAAAAATAAACAAGATGTCACAAAATATTGAACTAGATGTGAGATGTTATATTTATCGATTAATTTTAAAGAATTTTGTTATCGCAGAATAAAAAAGGATTGTATAGACTCCTAACTTTTAATTTATTCTCTTGATATTTCCCCACCTTTAAAATTACACGTTTACAGATCTCCAGACTATTTTTAAAATTTATACTTTTATTGAAAAGTAATTCGGAAAATTTCTTTCAAACAATGAAATATCATAAAAACAAATAAGTGAACCCAATTTTAGCTTTCCGTACGGCTTTTCGTCAAATATCAACAGTCTCCAAGGAAAATTTATTCACCTAGAACAGA
>WURT03018111.1:0-10741 GCA_009936505.3 Holothuria glaberrima | reverse complement strand
ATCTTTTTAGATTTTCACCCGCTGTGTTCATTCAATTGTGTAAATTATTTTATCAACTGTTGCATTCCTTTTGATTTTCTGATGGACTTTGTACTCCTTTTTATAAATACTTGCTATTTATACTGGATTGAATAAATGAAATAAAATGAACTGAAATGCAGGGTTGACTTACCTGGATTGATGACACAATCCTTTTCATCATCAAGCTGTTCCATAACTGGTGGGGGTCCAGCTAACTTGAGGTCATACTTCCCTTCCTTTCCCATTCTGTAAGAGTTGGTACTCCCTGTATCCCATTGTACACGGATCCAGCCATCCTCTCCTAGTTCTCCAATGACACGGCCTTCACTTGGTGGTGGACCATCCTGGTCACCCCATTTCCAATCTTGGCCTCTAACCACTCGAGTCCCAACTTTCATCAGGATAGCCAGCTCTGGCCCACTGGTCGGGAGAGTGACAGGCTGTGGCTTACTCCTGGTCTCTTCAAAAACTGTTGCTACAAACTGTGCTGTCTCTATAGGGATCTCTTGATAGAATTCTTAAGTATAGATATATAAGAGAAGGTTAAAATAAAAGTAAGGGTAAGACGACATGTCACAATGTTAATATTTATCTCATCATAAATCAATACCAATCCCTGAATAAACCATGAAATGAATAATGTTAACCCTTAACAGACTTACTCATTACTGCTGCTATGGCCAAGTGTACAAAGGCAGTGGAACTTAAAGCAATGAAGATGAGCAATTTTGAAATCAGAAGTTTGATCCCAGGTTGGGTCATAGGGATGGATTTCCATCCAAGATAAATCTACAGTTTTTTTCCCATCTGATCAGACCTTCCTGGCTAAAAACAAACCCACCATGAGACAAAGTGTTAATTGGAAGCCACACTATGTAAATTTGTGGTTAACACATCCTTCCAGGCTTCTCCTTCATTGAGCTTATTCAGTGATGTAAAATGTCAACTTTTTGTACGTAAAATGCAAACATTAGCCCACATCATATTACCACTGGCTTAAACCAGCTGTTGGCCAAGAATGGTTTACTACAACATAGATAAATACACAAAGTGATACAGAATACCAATGTTTATAAACCTAGTATTTGAAGGCTTAGAGACCTGAAGTATGGTTGGATTGTTGACATCAAGGAGAGTCACATCTACCATATGTCATATACTTCCTCACTGCGCTATTCAAGGGGTACTGTCATTTATATGTCTGAATAGCAACTCATCAAAACAAACCTCCACGCCTCAACATACATGCACTGTATGTTATATACTTACATGCTGTCAATAATGGTTCCCTTTAAATACCACAAAGAAACAGCCTACACTTGATGCAAATATACCTTATCAATTGCTTTGACTTGATTTCAACATTTCATTCATACCACCCCCTCTTACATGCCTCCTTTCCCTCCATTCCCCATTCACCCCCACCCCCCCCATTCCTGGCAAACAAACACACATTTTTCTCTGACCGGTCATGTCCCTATCTCATTTACCTGTCAGTCTCAAGACAGTCTGCAACAGACCAATCACACCACTGTTCAACAACTGACTGACACCACTAGCTGTCTTGTCTGATGCCAGCAGTCCTATCAGTGCCAGAATAAAGCGGGCATTAGGTAGGTGCTGTCTCGGCTGATTACTTGGCTGTTCCTCTCTGGCTCTTTCTGCTATGGTTATCCCTGCCTGCATCACAAGTTTTCGGAGAGTGGTCAAAGCCCAGTGGTTCAACTTTGCAAATGTGGTCTGAAGGACGACTTTGTCATATGGGGGAATATGGCTAACATTTGTAAGACAATTCCATGGGGACCTGATCAAGACAAAATGGGATAAGATTTTATGTAAAAATAAAAAAATGATAAGGTTTTAAGTCATTTAAAAATAAAAGCATTTGCTAATTAGCATACCAAAGAAAACAAGCTGAAGTGATTTGTTGTAAACAGTTATTTTGCACAAAGCTGCCTTGGTAACTATCACTATCAACAAAACTTTTCTACCATAAATAACGATATGTTATTTCAAACTACACCCGCTTTTGAAACCACCTGGAAAGTAGTTTCCATTCAAATCTTAAATCTTCATTTCATGAGCTTCTGAGTATTTTGGCAAAATAATTTTGCTCAAACTTTCTAGCCTTAGCTTTCAGATAAAACAATTGAAAGAAGTTGCTGACCTTTTTGGTTCCAGGAGACCCAGCCAACCAGTCAACATTCCATAGCGAACGGATGATATTAAGTGTTCCTTCTTTAGTTGACTGATAATGGTCTCTACACCTTCTAATCTGCTCTCAGCTCGTTCCAGCTATAAAGAAATATGTCAAAAAAAGGTTTCTTTACTCCTTTAATCGTTTCACATTAGGAGTTACACCATAATACACCCTATGTAGTGTTTTCTTGTCACTGTTCTCTTGTAGCATGGTCTCAGAGAGAAAAGATCACAGGATCAAAGTACAACATAGATTTCCTCATTTATTCTTGCTTTGACAGTTTTACATGCAACATCACATTATTGTTGATTAATTACACTGAGTCATCATGCTGACTATTTCCAGGAAAGATGAACTTAAGAAAGTTGTATGAAACAGACTTGCCCCTGCTTTCACCAAATCATATCTCAGACTTCAATCACATGCCCAACCCAACCAATCATGCCATCCACTTCACTCCCTGATACCTGAAACTACTGATAAATTACATAATGACTGATAAGTGTACAACTAATTATAAGTAAGAGTTAAAGCATCTACTTGACCATGGTATGCAATCATGATACAACACCTTACATAAAAGGCATGATGATAGTTTTAAGCGTTCATAAGATCCTCTCTGGCTGACAGCTGCCAGGGGCAGGGGTTCACTACATTAAAAGTTCGCTACATCAAAGGTTCACGAGACCACAATCCTTACCCAAATCCTAATCCAACCAGAGGATAATCCTAAGCCTAATCCTAAACCTATTCACATCCCAATCTTACTTCTAACCCGAAGTAAATTTTCATCCAAGGGAATCTTCGATGCAAACCTTCGCTCTGGAGGGCATCCCCCACTGCCAGTCCCCAAGATATCCTCACCTGACAATAAAGAGCTGTTCTAACTCTCTCCATGTTTATTCCATTTCCATGGACGGCAAAATCCACAATTTGAGACATCAAAGCGGTCTGAGCTGATGACCCTGTCATGCGCTGTCTCAACCACTTAAACTTTCTGGCACTGGTGATAGCACTTACCACAGACCTCCAAGAATCCTACCAGAAGACAACAAGGACAATAATAGTTTAAACTCCCTTTATAGCATTGTGACTCACAAACTTCTATTTAAAGAAAGCATATTATGCACTCATACTGAATAGAAGGAGGGCTCTTTTACCAACCTGATTATGGATAAACATCTTCCATATGTGACTTCTTGCTTGGAGTAGAGCTTGCAAGGTGAAAAAGCATGGGAGTACTAGTACATGTTGTCCTGATATTACAAGTAGGTGATATTACTGATACCCATTTTTCAATTCTCAATATTGTGCAATACTGGTCTGATACCCACTTTTGAGACATGAGCATACAGAAAAACCACAGGTCATTGGGCACTACCAGTGTTCTATTTCATGAGGTAAAAACTGGGACCAAAAGTCAACTAAACTGAAATAACGACACTTTTTATTATGTATAGGACAAGAGATCACAGATAGTAACAGCATTTTATGTAAATTTTATTGACACCGATACAGGACCAGGGCAATATCTGCAGATAGCAACATTGAATACTCATAACCCATCTAACACTAATACTAATCACTGCCAATCCTGCTCCCAGGACCACCATTTTACATCCCCATCTGACAGATGAGAGTGTATCCTCGTCTTGAACACTTCCCCAAAGAGTGGGGCATGTGGAGGACTTTTGGTTGGCACCATAGCCAATCAGCAACTTGAAGTGGATTAGACCTAACAATTCTCATCCACTAATTTCTGAAACATTTTCAGCAGTTTTGCTGAACAGTATTATGAATCACCAAGCAATTTCCAGGTGGTTTTACCAGGAATTTAACATAAGACCTCAAGAATGCAAGCATACTCTAAGCCACCAAACCAACACTCTATCTCCATTAAACTACCATAGCAAGAGTTACACAGAGAGAGGCTTTACATTTCAACTTTTCCCTTTTAGACACATATAAACCAAGTAACACAGTTAACATTTGTCCATTCTTGACTTTAAAGGAATAATGCAGTCTCCCCCAATTTGGATTAGTGTAGTAGTCTACCCTATTTCCTGAATGGCTCATGACAATCATGTGACAATATTTTTCTCACTAAATTGTGAAATTTACGAGGAATAACTCCTTGGTTTACCTTAAAATATGCAATACCTTAGTCCTGAAATATCATGAAAGATACTTGGAAAGAAATAAAGAAGAAATTTGTGAAATTTAGCTGCTGTTCTAAAATAAGTTTGGGGCGACTACTTATATATACCCTTTAAAAAATACTGTTGGGGTGACTGCTTCTTCCCATCAAAGGTTCATTCCAAGTTACCAAAAAGTTTTCATGACTCTAAAAAGCCTTTTAAAAGTTGACTGTTCCAGGTGAAACTAAACATACTCCCACGGAAGTTTGTTCACCTGCATACAAACTACACCATTTCATCATATAAGTGATGAGAAAAACCTCTTCCTGACATTTCAATGTTCAAGTAACACAGAACATGACATCCTTCAAATGACAGTGATTAAAAGATTTCATGACACCCTGAAGTAGATAACAGATGAGAATGATTACTTTTATACCCATCTCAGATTGAACATGAAGATGGGGGACATCCTCAACCTCTTAAGGCTTAAATTACTGATGGATGACTCTAGATAAATGAACACCTATTTTCAAGTTTACTGACCTTATGTCGTGCTTTCTTCACTCCTTTATCGCCATGTTTCTTGGAGATTACTTTCATTTCTTCATCTGAGAAGACAGGCTGTGAATCATCAGGGGATTCTTTCACATTCTGCTTTTCATCTTTGCCTTCATCATTAGCCATGGCGCCTTCAGCTGCCAAGAAGAAAGTTGAGTTAAAACATGACGTCAGCTTTCCGAGAAACTGTATAGTATGTATGGTTTGTACATTTTTCTTTTGAAGACAAAAATTATGTACTTTTTAAGCACTATAAATCACTAGACAAAATTTTTTTAGAGCATCTATTTCAACAGCATTTCCAATAATTATCACACTTGTTTTTTAAGGAAATACTGTGACAGCATAACCATCACAATTTCTTTTTTAAGCATGCACTTTAAAAACATTTCCAATAATTATAAAGTTTTTTCTTCCAAGTAAATACTTTGACAGCACTTCCAATAACTATCACACATTTTCTTCAAGTATATACTTCAAAAACATTTCCAATAATTATACTTTAAAAACATGTCCAAAATTTATCAAATTTTTTTCTCCACTATATACTTTGAAAACAGTTCCAGTAACTCACAATTTGTTTTTCAAGTATACCCTATAACAGCATTTCCTATATACCCTATAACAGCATTTCCTAGAACTTTTACATTTTCTCTGTCAAGTATATACTTGGAAAAATTTCCCATAATTATCAGAATTTGCTTTTCTCGAGCACTTTTCTCTTGTATATGCTTACACAGCATTTCCAAAAACTATCAGTTTTTTTCAGCTATATAACTCAAAAAATTCCAATAATTGTCACAATTTTTTTTTGATGTACTCCTGGGGAGGTGGAAGGGTGGTTGGGAATTGTCCAAGTGGGAATTGCCCAGGGCCAAAATTGTCCCAGGGATTTGTCTGGTCACATCTGCAAATGTGATGCACTGAACAACATCTGTACTAAACGACATTTGCATTATACAAATCTGAAAAAAACGTTTCAGACATGCAAACAAGGACAGGTAAGCCAACACAGTTGTGCCAATCAAATTCTGAATTCAAAGTTGTCTCCAATAAACAGCCTTAAGGCTGTAACTATAATGCAATCAACAACAAAACTTCACATGATGAATAAACTTTCCAGTAAAATGCTGCTTCTGATTAATTGTCAAACTCTTTTTATTCTCTTCCCATTTATTCCATCTCAACATCTGTGAATTTTTTTCTGTTAATATTACCATCTCATTTATCTTAAATACACAGTTGACCAATGAGTAAGGCAGTGGTCATTGAGTAAAACTATCTTCTCCACTCTTTCCCCCAGTAACTATCTACCAGCCCCACATTTCATAGACCATAATAGCATTAATTGTTTAAGGGGCCATTCTTGTAATCAGCCCAGACAGTTCTAATTCTCCCAACTAAGTTACTTCTAGCCCCTCCCATAACTAATGAAGCTCCTCCTTGTGCATACACAAACGTATTTCATTGCTGAAGGCCACATCCTGGTGAGCATACAAGGCTAAAATGTGTAATCCAAACACTCTCTCTGCATTGTGTGGAATGTGGGCTACTCTCCTTTTTTTGAAATTTCAAACTTTAATGTTAATCAAAGAGCACTCACCAACTGAGAATTTTGATACCCCCAAACTAAAAATATACTTTTGGGTGATGAATGTCTGTCTTTAACCGTTGCAAATGCCTAAAGGTTTTTTTTTTGTAGGTTCACAGCAGTACACATTCTGCACAAATATATCAACATCTTTATCACACCTTACAGTCAAATTCTGTGAATTCCTTCTGCCAATCTCCCACTGATTAAAAGTACTTTAAAATAAAACAAAACAAATATCTCATACCAACAGCAGCTGCCTCTGCTCTCTTAGTACGGATCATCTGATGAACCACGTTTCGCCAGCGAGGGGGTGTGTTGAGAATCTTCAACCTTTTGAGGGCCATCACTTCATTGCCGATGGCTGGCCGCAGCTCTTTGAAGAGGAATTGACACCTTTCCATGACAGGTGCACAAAGTTCTTCATAATGAATATTCTGATCTTGATGAGCCTGCATTTAATAAATGTAGATAAAGTATTACAAATTCATAGACAATGACATACACTACTGAAATATGAAATGAATGGCCATAAACTGCATCTTGATGTTGCACATGAAGCATATACACAGATATAATATTAACCATCCATCAGCAATGGCATTCTGATTTAAAATATGAAATAAATGAAAATGAATTTTATCCTACTATAATGCAAATCAACAACAACATATTGAACAAAATCCTTACATTTTGTTTTATAAGGTGTCACATTCATGTCTCGAGACATGCATATCATGCATGATATCATGTCACAAGGTTAGGGTTAGGGTGGACACATGAAAAAAGGTTAGGGTTAAAAGTCACAAGATTTCCTATCATGCATGATAACATGTTGTGGATTGGGTGCATATTTAGATACAGTATTCATGAGCTTTGACATTCACAGATTAAGATATGACATAAATGAAAATCAATTTTATCCTAATGTAATACATGGAACACAAAAACATGAGAGCAACTGTTCTTCTTACTGACAGGACTTTGAAGTGCAATATATTACTGAAGAAAACTTTCTCAGCAAAGTTTATGACCAAATTAAGAAAAATGGCAGTGTAAATTAAATTTAGGTTAATCTATAAAACTGTTAGTATTCTTAGTCAATGCTGACAAAACAAAAAAAAAAAAAAACTGTTAATATGAGAGGAAAATGCTGACCATACCTTTAATAGGTGTCTTCTAGTCTGATAAACCACCCTGCAGATCTCTGACAATGATTTTGGGATGTAGTGTTTGTGATGGTGGAGCAGGGATCCCTCTCCTTGACCAACATGCTCCACCAGAGCCAGGGCAACATGACCCAGGTCATGGTGTTTTAGGATACATGCTATCAGCAATCTAACAGTGACCTCCACCGGGTGCGTGGGCGGAAACTCTATTGGCAGGACAAAGTGCCGACTACGACAGTAACGTTCACAAATCGACAGAAATGCCTGTACATTTGGATCTTGTAGTCTTCCATCAGCAAGTGCTTGGAGGAATGGCTTTGTGGCATCAGATGGGGGGTTGGATCTTGGAGGGACCTTTTCATTGTCCCCATTCTTGGGTTTGTCCTGCTCTGAGTCACTCTGTATTTCAGCCATCTGCTTGTGTTCTTCCTGATCTGGTACAAGTACAGGTCGATGGCCCAGTTGCAGGCCCCCACTGAACAGCTGTGACTTGAGCCATTGTTGTGTTTCCACCTCTGGTGGTGATAAGGGTAGACTACGGGCTTGATGGCTGGAATGTAGGCCAATTAAAAGACCTAAAGCCCTCTCAGCATCCATCAGAGGAGATATCACAGCAGGGCACTCACTAGCTGAGAATGAAGCCTGATCAGGCTGAAATAAAGCAAATACAAATAAATTTTACATGTACACAGCAGAAAAGAAATAATTTTCATACTTGCCACCCTGAAAAGGAATAAAATATCAAAAGAGACAATCTGGTCAAGTTTGGTCAATTCTTCCACCCTGTAGATTTCTTCATACAATAACGACAGACCAATTTGAACATACAAATGTACAATGTAATACAACCTCTTCTCTTAAAATTGAAACATGACAGGCAAAGATAAGAAAATCGCAAGTTTTAGCTGAAACAGTTGAATCTAGAGGCTTTCATGTGGAGCAATATTAAAAGAAGGATAAAAGAAGGATCAAAATTCTGCCCGAAGTAGAAGGACTTTCAAAGGCTTTTAGGAGTGGTCTTCATTACTACTCCACAATGCTGATACAATTATCTGCTCTTATTTGATAAAAATTAAATCCCGATTTCTTTTTTGGTGGTGGCTTGTCAAAAAGGAAGGATACAGTAGAATTGCCAAGAGAAGAGGAGAAAGAAAGTTCAAAAAGTTGAAAAAAGCATGATAAGAAGGAATCACTAGAAAGTCTGCATATTTTGTACAGAACACTTAGCACCCCTGAATTTTAAGTCTGGTAACAAAGCTCACAGTACAAATGAATACTCTAGTTTCAAGATATCATCATAATATTTGTTTGCATCATGGTCAGAGTTGCCTAGTATAATGGGCTCAATCTTTGACGAATTCCTACCAAATTTGACCAAACATGAATGTACTGATAAGTAAACACCTATAAAACACAAGCTATAATCAAAAACCACATTTACATTTTAAAAGTTTATGATAGCCTATATTGTAACTCTTATAAACCGAGGTACTGGTTTGGCCTACATGTTTCAAGATTATAACATTTGCATCCATACTCACCTCAACACATATACCAACACACATCTCCTCCATGGCTGCCAGAGCTTCAGCAGAATGCTCTACAGAGTGAAATGATGCTGAAGCATCTCGACCTGTAGAACAAAACACAGAGATGAATAAAGCACTCACTGATGAGAAGTTCAGAATTAATTCAAGCTTCAAGGTATTGTCTGATATTTTGTAGGTCCCCCATCTTAGCACATCAATGTGTATGCAATGCCAAGTTTTATACATGTAAGAAACACAACAGAGAGAGGGAAAATTATTAGGGAATAATTTTCAATGTACAACCTGATAAGCAATTGTTCCATTTTAAAGCTGTCATTAAAATTGTCAGTCAATGCATAAACTTGAAAGAAGTATGAGAGAATTTGATTTGCAACTTTTGAGGAGCTTGATAAAGATGCCTTCACAACTAGGATTTGCAGGGTTGCAAACTAAATCCAAACTCCAGTATTTTATCATATAACCAGGCATTGAAACCCTACAGACTACCTTAAAATTCAGAACTTTTATATCAACAGAAGGCACTAGTCACTTTTTATGAGGTAATCCAAACATTTCTTAATCAAATACCTCATAACTTTTCCACTACATTCCAAGGTCACGACCATAAGGTGTAAATTGCTTTAATTTGCAAGTCTAACACAGTATTGTTGATTTCACCAACAGAGTAGCTTACAAAGTCAATCAATTGCAAAATTATATCCCTGGCCCCGCCTGGTTCCTAGGAACCATATGGGCCTGTTGTAACCTGAAGGATGGAACAGATGCAATGAATTTGGAAAATTTGAAAGGGGATGGTTGAGTCCAGCGGGAGGCTGGCTGGCCAGTGAGACGGGGTTTTCAGTTTACCTTCTAGTGAGCAGAGATTGGTGAATGTGTATATGTGTGTGAGTGAAAAGATGTGTGTTGGGAGAAGTGTGAGCGAAAGTAGGAGTGCGAGTTGAGGGTAAGGAGAGAGTGAAGAATGTGTGTGTGGGTGAGTGGGGTGGAAGACGTTGGGAAGGAAAGGGCAGGAGGGATGAGAGTAAATGGTCAAACGTGTCAGATGTGGGTGGAGGGCTGGTAAGAGAAAAAAGTGGCAGCGAAGGCTGCAATTCCGGGATCAGTGAAGTTTAAGGCTCTTTTAAGGGAATAAAATCGTAAAAATAGTAGAAAAAAGCCAGAATCTTGTCGGAAGGTTGGGTTATGGACTGCAGTGGCGACGACGGGATGGGCCATCGGTCAAAAAAAAAAAAAAAAAACCTGGGTAGGTTGCGTGTGATGGTTGTAGTAAGGTCCGTGATGTGGTGTGTGGGCCTGATCCTAGGCTCGGAAGCTTTTTGGGGACCAGCCTGACGTCAGTGTAGGTGAGTATGTGTGAAGACAACCCGGCCTAGGCTCGTGAGCTTTTTGCGGCTCGGGTTGTGGTGTACAGAATGTTGAATGTCATGTAGGAGGTTCGTGTTGTGCAAAAAAAAGTGGGGTGGGGGTAAGGATGGGGGTGGGGTAGGGATGGGGTGGGGTTAGGGATGGGG
>WURT03018100.1:0-15980 GCA_009936505.3 Holothuria glaberrima | reverse complement strand
CCCACGTTGTTTCATAAAATTCTTCTGATGTTGTGTATTATGTGTTGTAATCGTTAACGTGGAAATAAAGAACTTCAGCACTAGCCTGAATAAAACCTTCTAGAAGCCGCAAGAGGGCAACTTCAAACAATATATGCGGACCCCATCATCAGTTGCTGCGGATTGCACAAAGAATTTTTTTGTCAAACGTGCTGAGGGGAGATCCAGGATGTCCAAGGGGTCCGGGCATGACTCCCCCTTTTTTTTAGCAAGTGAAAAATTTCTACCAGGCTCGTTTCTATCACAAATCAGTCGAAAACTATCAAAATTTTCTGCTGCTCTGCGCGCTTTAACCCTTCAGTCTCCCCCAAAAATAAAACGATTTTTTCTTCAAAGGAACGGATACGGGTTTCATAAAAATTTCATGCGAATTTTCGGGGGGGGGGGGGTTCTCCGCTGTTTAAACTCCATGCCTGATGATCATTATTCAGGACGATAATGCATGATGGAATTATTCTAGCGAGAAGGATTTCCCAAGTAAAAGAGGGACAATTCCAAGCTCAGACCTTTAACTGTCAACAGGTGACTATGTGGCAATCTCATATTAGCAACATAATCGTCTACCCCTTTTGTTATACCTTCACTCCTCTCCCGGTCATTCCCATTGAAATCAGTTCATTTGGAATCTGAGTTAAAATTAGCAAACTATGTTTTTGCGAAGTGCTTGGTGGGCTCTCCTATAGTGTCATTTCGATGTCAGTTAAAAACAATATTGACATATTGACTTCCACATTTTGTTATTACCCCCAAAGCTTCCAGGAGGCCCTAAGCCGGACTCCTTCCCCCTTTGAGGAACTTTTTCATAATTATAGGTGCTCAGGTGCAGTTTGGTGAATGTTTTGCAACATTTGATGCAAATTAACATTAAAACGGTCAAATAAATCCAATTCCCATATCTACCAAAATGCCGACATTTTTGTGTCAACATTAGCAGTTCCATCCCCCAACTAGCTTATTAACCTCTATGGTTATTTACTTGGTGTTTTATATTCCTTAGAAGGGATCCCCACTTACGAGCCTGTCAATGACGGAGGTCCAGGGACCTCCTCGGGCAAACTTTGGAATACCCTTACATATGATTTGTAAGTTTCTATCGGCCTTCAAATTGTTATGAGGATAATGAAGTTCCATCATTTTTAGTATTTCTTCAAGGAGACCAACTCTCATTACGGTGTGAACATTGCAGATTGCATCCTTCTTTGCTAGCGCAGGCTAAGGTCCTAATAGGTGTACAAGAAGAGAAATGTACAAAAAAGATCCTCGCTCTGTACATTGCAGAAACTCGGATTAAAATATCACGCGTCAGGCGAGCGGAAAAGATGAGAATTTGGGAAAACTTTGACATATAAATGACAATTTTAAAATTAATATTCATATGGAATATGTTTAATTTGCATAGTATTTCCACTGCTAAGGGTAGGCATAATCATACACAATGAAAAACCACTCCTCTACTTCGGAATGTGGTTCGATTTCAAAAAGAGTTAGTTTTCAAAGCGGCGTTCGTTCTAACCCCTTCCACCCCGTCCCCTGCGTACGGGCTTGGTTACTGATTCTCAGGCCCTTAGCCACATATGTGTGCATTTCCCTTCCTCTGTTACAGCATAAATCTGATTTCATTCAGACTGTAGGAGAATTAGCCCAAAAGCGTCATTTCCTGTCCGGTCAATTAAACAGAAGCTTAATTCCCGTTCCCCCAATCATGGAGCTATTACCGGGATAGCTCCATGCCCCGATTAAGCCAGATGTTTCAATCTGATAACAGCTCAGTGATGCCAAGAAGTATGAATGGCCTAGGTGGTTTACTCACAGTTGCTCTCAGAGTAAGTTAGTCAAGTAACACTTGCATGGCCAGGCCGAGAGTAAAATTTGTGACTTAAGCAATAACTAACGTTTAAAAAGTTGTAACCCTGGCATCCTCATACATAACGTGGGTTGTAGCTTGCTGTAAAGCAGTACAGGAGATGAACACACTGTGAGACAAGGTCCTGTTGGGGGCGAAAAATTTTAGGGGGGAGGGGGAGCCATACTAAAAAATGCATTACGGCATTGGTAGTTCTTCATTTTTTAGGAGAAGAGAAATTTCCTGTGGAAAGCAGGTCCCTCTCCTTGACTACGGGCTGGCGGATTCTGCAAAAGTTTTTAAGTTGTCGTTGAGCTACGATATTGGTTTGAAACAAGCTTCCTTCATTGTGCGAAATTTTCATATTTTATTTTTACAGAAGTAAACTGTTATTTAGCTAACATACATGTTTTTAAAGTAATAAATCAATTCAACAACATAGAGCTGGGCGTTTTTAAAAGCAAACATTTTCAGTCTTTAAAACATACCGTTCTTTGAAAAAGTCTGTAAATTTACCGCTTCAGGAACATTAAGCTTAATTAGGCCGAATTTATTTTTTGCCCATATTTTTCCTTTTACAATAATTGTCACCTTATTGCATAATATTTTTTGTGTTTGCTTTTATCAGGAATTGAATGACTGATTATTTGGTTTGATTGAAAAAGTTTACAACGGATATATTGTTACTGTTTGTAATATCATTTTTCGTAAACCATGATTACACTATTTAAGAATTTTGTTAATGCCCCAATCATACTAAACTCCCTTTACATAATTGCTATCGTAATAAACAAAATTGACAGTTTCTGACAAGTGTCTTCTCGGCGTTCGGGGAGCAGAACTCCTTTCGGGAGTAAACGTTTGGTTTTCGCCCTTCGGCCCTTTACATGAGAGTTGATGGGACTTTGGAAAAAGTATGTCTTCTCGGCGTTTGGTTTTCCCTCTTGGCTCTTTGCTATTGAGTCGAGAGGGACTTTTAAAAAAATCTTTTCGGCCTTTAGGCTAAGGTCATACTCAGAAACGTGGAAATGTTAAGGCTGAGTTTGGTCACGTGATTCCTTATGGGACGTAATTTGAATTATAAAGAAATGGATTTCAATTTTGACATAATTTCTACATCAGTGGCGTAGATTTACGTGTAATCTTTATTAATTTTAACAAAAGAAATCTTTAATATATATATATATGTATATACATAAAACATATATCCTTCTTTGAGAAACGTCACCAAGTGAAAAATGGAACGGTTTTGG
Organism: Holothuria glaberrima; assembly: GCA_009936505.3. NCBI lineage: Eukaryota > Metazoa > Echinodermata > Holothuroidea > Aspidochirotida > Holothuriidae > Holothuria > Holothuria glaberrima. Next base: position 12,845 of record WURT03018100.1, on the reverse strand, counting down.
AAGATTTTGGACGACATTCTTTCGTCTTCAATTTTCGTCCTTCGCCTTTTCGACTATTTCCGCAGGACAAATTGCTGCTGTTGGACTAGTTTTCAAGGTTACTAAGAAAGGAATGTTTTATTGCGTAATCGGCCGACCGTTCCACGTTAAAACAGGGATTTGGTACCTCAATTATTGCTGCTTACTGCGAAAAGACAAACGTAATTGTATCTTTCAAAACACGAAAAAACCTTGAAGGTTTACGACTTTGCTCATTAATTCGATCCTGTGTTATCATGGAATAATCCAGGTAGCGATACTCGAATGTATATTTGTCCTTAACGATTTCAATGACAGGACTCACGTGTTTGGAAGATTTTGATCGAAATCGTCCAAAAGCGGTAATTCCTCGTCCCATTTTCTACAGTGCTGCAGTGCCCCACCAAAATCCTCTCTGACGCTCTTTATTGATTCCAAGGAACCAGAGCGGAGTCGTTGAGTAAAAAGACCAACGCACTTGACTACCAATATACGCATTCCTTTGGTAGTTTCTTATCATCAATCGGTACGCCCTATCATACGTGCCATATACAAGAATGTAGAGACTCTCTTCGGCAAGACTCTTCAACACGTGACCTTTTCCCCAAACCCCTATTACGGCCTTCAGAGTTGAAAAGAATATTTCAAATTATTTAGTTCTGACATCCGATCCACTTGGCCCACGGAAAACACCCCAGAAACATTCACCTGTAACCGTCTCAGATGCAACACATGCCCGATGGTTGGCAAGAACACCCTCATCAACATTTTAGGCCCCAATGGCAGAAAATTTTCCTGATGAAATGAAAAAGGCAAAAGTTGTTCCAATTTAAAGGACAGTATGGTTTTCCCCTAAGGCACTCAACCGAGCTAGCCTTAACTAACGTTACTGATATGATTGCTTAAGACATTGACTTGCACGAAACTTCCTTAGGTGTCTTTCTAGATTTGTCGAGGGCATTTGGTATAATAGACCGCGATATCCTTTTATACAAACCAGCCCATTATGTTAAAAGAGTTTCTTCACTTTCTTGGTTTAAAGGCTACTTACATAATCCGAAGCAGTTTGTATCAGTTAACAGTTGTACATCTGACCATTTAAATGTTAAATAAGGAATTCCGAGAGGCTCTTTTCTTAATCTTTGCTGGTCATAATTTATGTGAATTACATCAGTTTTGATTCTAAACATTCTACCCTAATTCTATTTGCCGACGATACCAACATTTTTTCTTAAAACAGAGACTTATCAACATTACAGAATACTGTCTTTAGTAAGTTATCTGCACTTTCAAAGTAGTTTGCTTCAAATAAGTTATCTTTGAATGCATCTAGAAACTAACTACGTTTTTTTAACTCGTGTAACAGAAACTTCTCCTTTGACATACATGTTGACGGTCAACAAATTAAGCAGACCGATCCTGTAAAATTTCTTAGGTCTGTATTGAATCAAATCTTTCATGGGAAAATCACATTTCACACGTTTGTAATCAGCTTCTAAAGTTGTAGGTATTCTTTGTCGGTTGAAGCATATTTCACCCCGATTAATCCTCAGACAGATTTACCTTACTCTTATTTTACCTCATTTGTCCTATTGCTGTACTGTCTGGTCTGGCTCCACTATTCGTTATTTAAATTATTCTTCAAAAACGAGCCCTTCGTCATATATGTTCTGCTGGCCCACGTGATCGCACCAACGTCTTATTCAAATCATTGAATCTACTAAAACTAAGCGAAATTATTAGGCTAAGTTAAAAACACTTATTGTTTTTTTTAACGCGTTTTAACGATTTCTTCTAGAAAAACTGTTCATTTCACTCATACAGCACCAGAAAGACGTCACTCCTTCGACCTGTGTACGGGACGAACCTCCCTCGATACAGTTTGCGATATCGCGCTGTGAAAGTATGGAACAGCCTATCAAGTCAAATTAAACTAATCAGACCTTCAAGTGCGCATCGTTAAGCCCTAAAAGTGAAGGATCCACAGGCCACTTAAGGGTCCTGTGGGTTCGATTTGTAGGCCAGATTTGTAATACAAATCTGTAATGTGAATCATTCACCTACGATTTTCATCTCTTAAATGGCTGTTTCTGACCATTTTCTAGTTACTTTTATTGAATCAGCTGTATTACAAGATATGGAATCAAACATTTTCGTTAGGGTTTTGGAAAAATTGAGGGGACAACCCCCTTCACTTTCAAAAGTGGGGGAGGGACATTTGTACCCTCTCCTCCACCTGTTGTTGCCCATGGCGTTTAGGGGAGTGGGCAAAGAAGAAATCCCTTTAGCTTCATTTTGCGGGGATTCTGATAGGAAAAAATGTCGTTCCTGTTATGATTGTTTCTACTTCCTACAATTGTTTGCATTTCTGCTTCAAAATTTCTCAAATGTAAAATTTGTTAAGCCTTAACATAAAAAAGTAAACTTTTTGAGCTATTTTAGCTATTATTCTGTCAGGCTGCGTTGCAAGGAAAACACCTTCATTTACACTCAGATAAGCTGCCATTCATTTGAGCTTATGGAAATCGTATTTGCATAGGGAGCGCACGGTAACTTACTTGTATTTTGACATAAATTTCACAATATTTCTCAAACATTTTAGAAGATGCATAGCATTAGAAGTCTCTAAAGTTATATTTGAATATGCTCCAGTCAATTGGATGAAACTTTCATCTGTAATATTTCCACACGTCGGCAAATCTATTACTTGTGTACATATTCACTTTATGGTTGGTGAAGGTGACGTGAAGCATAATTGCTAATTAATATCAGTAAGTTTCATATTGCACAGTATCTCTAGTCTATATAGTCAACCAAATCTATGCAAAGTATAAAATATTAAAAAATACCTTGGGAAAAAGATAAGATAAATCTGATCATCCTCATCATAATTTTTAGTCAAATTAGTGAACTATAGGAAACAAACTTCTGATTAAGAATTTTCAATCTGTGCGTGAGCAGTTTGGGAGATTCCCCTTTAGGGAAAATCTACACTTTTCCTCGATAGGGAGAAAAACTGGTCACGGGCGCGCCAGTTTGTCCCACAGTTTCACACATTTTTTGTGTACACTTTCAGTGGCAAATCGGTTTCGGAACCACCTTGAAAAATTTTTCGGTCTAATGTATAACATTTAATGTATATTCGGTAGGTGTATTGTTACAGCTATCGAAAAGCCACGTCCCTATCGATGGTTCACCACGCCTTTTTTGAGAAAAAAGCTAAGATTTTAATGGCCCCCTTTCTTCCTTAGTATTGTCTTTTTTAAGGCTAGGAAGCATATACAGTGTGTTGCATAGGTTTTTGACCCCCCCCCCCAACGGGAGGATCTCCTGAGCCTGGTGACTACTGTTGTGTACAGATTCTATGATCAAACTAATAATTTTATTCAGGACAGCGCTGATATTTCCAAAGTTAAAACAATGGTGTTTTAAACACACGAAGGTGATCGTCGTTATAGTACGCTAAAGTGAATTTTGCTATATTGTTCTTTCTATAATACCATGTGGAACAAACTTCGACCTTTGTCATTCAATGAACCATTTTTAAGTATGGATAATAGTATAAAAGCTGACCGAATTATCACAAATTAAAATTAGCTTAAAAGGAGAGAAGTAATTTGACTTAAAACTACAGATGTGTAGCCAAAGTAACATGTAATACATTCCATATTTTACGATGTTACGATTAACAAATGTTTTGTACATGAATTCTTCTCTTATCAAATAAAATTTCATTGGCTCATACGCTGCTTATAGGTACAAGAATTATTCATGTTTCCAAAAATTTAAACTAGGATGATCCATATTCCGTTAAAAATATATTGTCTCTTTCAGCGACTGAATGAACTTTCAGGGCAGTAGCATGGGCGAGTTCTGTAACGGGCAGTACATGATAGCGTCTAGTGGCGTGCCTAGGATAGTTGGTACCCAAGCGAATCCTTTCTTCGTTACCCACAGTCGCCCTGGTGGAGAGGTTGAGGACCTGACACTTGTGTAAGATCGCTTAGGTGCAAATAGGTGCTGTCTTTGGCAAAGTTTTGAACTGATCATACTTAGTCCTTTTCCCATTTTGTTTTTTTGTTGGGGTGGTGTCTGAGATGCCGGGTGACACATCTTCTCTTTGAGATTCTTTTATTGTATATAAGATGACCAAGGTGCAAAATGGTGCCAACCTGTCTTTGGGAAAGCTTTGAACTGATTACATGCTAGAAATTCACATTTTTTGTGCCATTTCCTATTTCTTTTTGACAGGGTGCAAAAGAGAAGGTGGCGTACAAGGCCTTTCCCCCCTTTGAGAACGTTTTGCCTTTGTAAGCTTGTTTGGATACAGAATGATGCTTACATTGACAAAATTTTGAGTTGATTTTATATTTTTGAATTTGTCATTGTTTATTATTTTATCGGCTGTGGTGTAGCAAGGTGCCATGCCACAGCCAGAGGCGACCTTTCCCACATGAATGCGCTACTTGGAGGGCCACCATCGATAGGTGCGCTGAGTAAACTGTCGATTGTTGGTCCAAAATGCTTCCCAATGCTTCTTTCTAGACCTCAAAACTAGCGTCATAATATTTATAAGACCTCATGCTTTAGAAACAAAGACTTCAAGAAGAAAAGTTAAACTTGAAAAACTTATTCAGTAAGATCACTTTGTAGGAAACGACAGGACTAAACAGTTTACATGCACTTTGATTTAAGAAAGTAATTTTACGCTATTTATAAGCATGCTGAAGCAACGCGTGAAAAACATTCCTAAAGTAGGGTAATGTTGAGTTGTGCTCCCCATGCATGAGGAAGGAGGTTTGTTCGCCAGTGCGAGATACTCGCATAAGAGCCCGTCTGAGTCTTGCGTCGCGGACCTCCCCGGGAATTTTTTGAAAAATCAACCTTTATATAAGCAATTTTCTAGGTCCTGGGGGCCCTGAAAACATAATAAGTACAATGGAGTTTTGAGCATCTTCAGTATTTTTTCAAGTAGGCAATTTTTTCATTTAGGGTTTGAAAATCTCAGGGGAGGCAGTTGCTCACCTTCCTCCAGAAGGCTACGGCCATTAATTTATCAAACTTGTTCTTTAAGAATTTTGCTGATTTTTTCTGTCACAGAATGGCCAGTCAACAATCGATAACTTGATGACGAGAGAACAACGAGATGTTAACGGTAACTTGATGGCTATAAACGTCTGTTGACAGGTTGATCGGATACACTATGAAAGGCTCAAAAAGTACTTCACTATGTGTATTAGCTCGCCTGGGGAGGGAAGCAGCGGACTTAACGTTGCATAGCATTACTACTGGGTATCAAATTTTAACTAGGTTTTCCGTATTTTGCGTATCAGTCAGTATTAAAATCGGGTTATTTGTTTTCTGTTAAGGAACATGACTTTTGCCTATGATGTTCCTGCTTGCTGATAGGTCAGTAGTAGTAATTGTGATATCCAACAGAACGTGTGTGGTGCTCATGTATGGGTACTTTCTATTAATGAAAAGACCTACTGAAGTATGAAGTACGCATGATCTCTTGGCAGTTGTATAACAGTTTCAACCTATCATAAACAATCAAGTGTGCATTTACATTTTAATATTATTTAAATTAAGCAAGTTCATAGTTTCATGTCGAGGATCTTGATGATGTTAGATGTCCTTAAATTCAACTGACAATTGGTTAGAATTGACAGAATATAGGACAGAATGAAAACAACAAGAAAAACGAGAGTTTGTTTCGTTTATTGTGATACCAACATTTTTAGATTTCTGATATAGCACCTGTGTTATGTGGAAAGTAGGTGTAGTGTAGCCTGCAATGTTCCTAAGATTTCACGTAGGCCTATTTATGTTATGTTAACTCTTTTATTCATTTTTTATGTTCAGTTTCTCCATCGTATTTTTATTACCAACAACCTGTTTATCCACTGGATTGTCAATAGGTGTATGCCGATTGCCATAACAACGAGAATGGAGTTTATTTGATCAAACCCGACGGTTATCCTGAGCCCTTTGAGGTATTCTGCAATAATACAATAGATTCTGGAGGCTGGACGGTAAGTTTCATGACAAATTTTTAGACTTGGAAAACATATTAAAGAAGTAAGTAGGTTATTAAAAATATGTTTGCTGCATTTTGTTTTGAACTATTAACAACAGTAGTTACAAAATTCTCATAGAACTAATACATTAAAAGTTATTTTAAATTTGGATAAATCTACAATATTTGATAAGGAAACTTAATGCACTTCATATTAAAATTTTGTTTTAAATCTACGTTAGATGTCATTCCACTTAAAAGAGTATTGAATTTGTGGGTCATATTCGTCATTGGTTGGTCAAACTGAATTCTCATATTGGGATAAAGTACCCAGTTTGAGGTCGCAAACCACTAATACTGAGTCACGTTCAGCTTAACTTTGCTACTTTATCTCATCAACTAATGTTGGTTATAATAATGGAGGAAGACTTAATTTCAACAAGCGCAATGTCTCAGAAGTCAGAAATAGTACTTTCTCAAGATGTTCTATTTTGAAAACTTTAACTGCCCAACATTTATCGAACTATTAGTACCTGTATTTCTGGTCATTAGCATACTACAGTTTTCTCGTGCTTTTCAAACAGTTTTGTGGTATCTTGATTTGTATATCAATTTTATACTTATGTGTCTGTGTTAGAATCATTAAACTAAATTGAAATGAAACAGAATGGTAAACGTTAAAAGGAAATTTTCATTTTACCTATTTACTATGATAAAAGGACAAGCCCTTTTGAACTTCGACGTTTGATCACGAGCTCATTTATTAAAGTATGTGGTTCTTTTAAGGTTTTTCAGCGTCGAGTGGATGGTGGTGTAGACTTCCATCGTGACTGGACGGACTACAAAACTGGCTTCGGCTTTTTGCATCGTGATTTTTGGCTTGGTAACGAGAAGATAGCCTTTCTAACTAACCAGAAAGATTATGAATTCCGTTTAGACATGATAGATTCTACAGGATCCAGGACGTATGCTTACTATGACCTCATCAGAGTCAGTGATGACGGTACTAAGTACTCTTTAGTTGGACTGGGGTCGTACAACGGAACAATTGGCGCTCTAGATGGTGAGTGTATTCCCATTTTTCAGCCATTGTTGGATATAAGTAGGTCCTGGTAATTACACGGTGTACACTAGTGGTTCTCAAACTGGTTTCTTCCACCCCGGGGCGTTGGGAAGTCTCAGGTGGGCGCTACAGAGTACACAGGGAATTGGGGGCATTGGCACTGACGGGAGGGGGGTGGGCTGGCGATTACGACACATTACTGCAGCGATTTAATGCACAATCAGAGGCAGAATTTTTACTTATGGCATTCCCTAAAACATACCTTGTGAAAGAGGATTCAGTACTGTCATGGTGCTGCTGACCAAGTATCGAAATCGCCTTTGACATACTGGAATAGGCGACCCATATGTCTTCCTCACTAAGATGGAACCAGACATTCGTAATCTCGCAGCGTTACACCACGTTCACCCTTCACACTGACTGAACTTCATTTGGGCTCTCTATACCAGTTTCACAGTATGCCTGCCTTTTGCAGGTTTTTTGTTGTTCTTGCAAATAGAAAAAAGTTAACTCAGAAAAAATGGTTTTGAGCGTCCGACTATGAATGGTAAGACTAGAGGAGGGCGTAGGGGATGGGGCAGTTCAAGATGGTGGAGGGGTGGTAGTCTAAACAAGCTGGAGAACTTAACCATTGGTGTACACTGTTGTATGCTACTTTTCCTTTGATATTCATCTCTCCTCTTCCAATACGGTCACTCCCGTCGACTTACAGATGAAACACCGGCGGTAGGAAGCTGTTTAAGACTGGCGGGGCTGAACCTTGTTTCGGATCGCCGTCCTGGGGAGGGGTCTGAAGAGAGCCGGTGTCCCCCTCCCATTTGGAAAATTTTTGGATATTCTAGGGTCCTTAGATGCAATTTGGTGCATCATTTTGGAAAAATTTGTAGGTAAATTAATGCACATTTTTGACATTTCTTACTCCTTTGGAAATTTTTTTTTTGATATTTTAGGGTCCTAAGTTGCAATTTGGTGCATCATTTTGGAAAAATTTTAACGCAAATCAATGCCATTTTGTTACTTTTCTTACTCCTTCGGAAATTTTAACATTTGAGGGTCCTGAGATGCAATTTGGTGCATCATTTTTTAAAATTTTTTAGGTAAATTAATGCACATTTTAGACTTTTCTTAGTCCTTTTCGGAAATTTTTGATATTTAAGGGTACTAAGTTGCAATTTGGAGCATCATTTTTGAAAAATTTTAAGGCAAATTACTGCAAAGTGTCGATTGATTTTAGTCCTTTGGGAAATTTTGTGATATTTGTGGGTCCCAAGATTCAATTTGGTAAATTATTTTGGACAAATGTAAAGGTAAATTACTGCACATTTTTGACATTCTTTAGCCCTTTGGATTTTTTTTTTAATTTGAGGGTCCTTAGATGCATTCTGGTACATCATTTTAGACAAATTCTAAGTCAAATTACTGAATTTTTTACTTTTCTTAGCCCCTTGAAAATTTTTTGATATTTGTTGGCCCTTAAATGAAATTTGGTGCATTAGTTTGGACAAATTGTACGGTATATTACTGTACATTTTTGAAGTTTCTTAGTCCTTTGGAAAATTTTTTTGATATTTGAGGGTCCTTAGATGTAATCTGATGCATTATTTTGGACAAACTCTAAGGTAAATTACTGCAAAGTTTTGACATTTCTCACAGAAGAGACGAATAACGGGTTTTCGTGCTTGGAAAGTGTGGGGGGGGGGACTAAAGCATACTTCAGCCCCCACAAATTTCCCTGGGGCTGTCGCCCCCAGCCCCTCACTTCCTTCGCCCTTGAGATGAAATATATTGACTGTAACAGTCCTTAAGTCAGTTCGTACCTGTATCAGTAAACTTTTTCTCGTAAATACAAGTTAAAAATTTGCCAGAAGGGTTCTTGGGACTGTTGGAGAAAACCATAAGTTCAGTCGAGAATCATACCTCATAGTTAAGACTTCTGAGTCATACTTATGATTTAACATGCCTTCGGATCATCACACGGTACCGTGTATATCCCTATAAGTCTTCACCGAGACTTACTGAGGCACGCATTACCCCGCTAATATCAGGGGTGGCGCCAGGATTTGATCCTCGACGGGTGGGGGGGGGGGTCAGCGAACGGAAGCCCGACAGCCACGATGCTGTCGAGGGGTTGGTTAGGGGAATTTGAAGATAACCTGCATAATATTTACCATTGCAGGGCATATGTTGCATAAAATTTGTATTTACTAGAGTGACATAGTTCTGCGCTGATTTAATGTTATTCCTTGACTCTAAACTGAGAAATTGCAAAGCTCGCGAAAATGTTTTGGTTAAGCCTACGCTTAAAAGAATTTGTCCTTTTTAAAGCTTATATGTCGATTGTCCAGGAATTTTAGCCCTATCGGGCATAATTATATTGTACTTCCCTCCTCGAGTCACTAGCCGTATATACCGCATGACAGACACAAGAGAACATTAACTAGGTTTAGCGAAATAAGATGAAATTTCCGATATTTACATAAATTCATGTATTCTGCTTATTAAGCTACTTGAAAAGATGGAGGGTTTGCATTATATTTTGCTATATATAAGTAAAGGAACTGAAAAAGAGTGGGCAAATAGTACGGAAAAATTTTAGATTTATCGTCGAAATGTACCTTTTAAAAGCCAAATTAGTAAACCGACCATGTATGGCGACAGAATTTTCCCAACAGAGGACTGGGCCATGCTAGTGACCCCAAGTTCCGACAGCCCCTATGTCGAGAGGGAGGGGTTGAGAAGGAGATTTGAAGGAGCCTAATTATCCCATGCCATTGCAGTGCATATTTTGCATTATATCACTTAATACTTCAAGAGCCTAGTAGCACACAGGTTCTTTTCAATCTGAATCTTCAAATTGCAAAGCGCGCAAAGCGCTTGAAAATATGTGATTGGCTTACGCAAAAAAAATTTTTTTAACCATTAAAAAAAAAAACTGTAGAGGTTGTAGAGCATATCGGGACTAACATACATTGTATCGAAACCACCTAGACTACCCGATGAAATAGGCAAACTTTGTACCGTGAGTCGCTTACCAACTGACCGTACCGCATGACACACACAAGAGAACAGCAGCTAGGCTTTGCAATGGGATGAAATTTACGATTTCTCTTGAGATAAACTGTGTACTCGGTCGACATGTTACTTGTGGTAAGGTGGACAGGACTTGTGCAATCTAGCTATGTGGAATGGAACTATTGAAGAAGCTGGAGTGACTCTACAGCGCGAGTAGCGAGCCGAAAATTTTGGGTTCATATTAGAGAAATTGTCCTCTTGAGAGTAGAAAAGAGGTAAACAGTCGGGGCAACTAGTAGGTGTCTAGGACTGCATACTTTATCGTATCGACTAAGACTCCAAGACGAAACTGTAAAAATTTCCTGACGGTGGGGGTATCCTTCCCCGACGGGGGCTATGACCCCTGCCCGACTTGGCACCACCAAGTCTGTATTTGCTGTTCTGTAGTGAAACTAACTGTTATTGAGGAAAAAGGGAATAACGGAATCAGGGGATCGAAATTGAATATAACTAAGGAAAGATTCTGATCAATTTTTAGTTTTATATTGTCATTTTTATTAGTTTCTCGTGTTGTTGTTCCGTATCCCGGCGTGAGCAAAAGCATAGATTTCCAAATTACACTAGAGTTTACTCTTTTAGCTAGTACGCATTATCTTCTCCCTTCATCATTTAAGTTAAGCTTTCTGCGTAATAGAAACTTTTAAAGTATAACTCACAACTCCCATTGCAATTCATTGTTAGTCACATGCGAGCAAATCGCCTTATTTTCTTGAAGGAGAATTAAGCGTTACCCTGTTACGGTTAGTTAGTTAGTCAGTTAGTGGTTTGTGGCCCAGTATCTAACCAATTGGTTTAAGTCGAGCCGGCCCACAGCCTTTTTTCCAGTTGTGGCTCACTGGCTTGTTTTCCCTACCCCATTGCTTATGCTGAGCACCAAGCACAATGGCAGTAGGTTCACCTCTGTGCCCTTTTACATAGGTGTTTACTAAGTCTTTCACTATTTAATATTGGAAATTCATCTTCCTGTCTCATGGAAATCAGTCTCCCCTCTGCGTTCAGTAGCAGGGCTTACTCATGAAAAAGTTTTAGTAATACTAAATGAAACATTTATCTCAGCTTTTGTGAGTAATTACTGTTACGTCATGAAGTACATTACATTCGGGTCATAACAAAAATATGCATTATTTTCTCTTAAGGCAGTATTTGTGAAAAGGAATCATTAGTTCATGTAGTTATTAAAAGTATTTTAACGAAATCTGTTGCTACGAGATACCGAAAATACCGGTAACTTTGACCACCTTCTTAATGATGATGCATGTCCCGGGATGGTCAAATGCTCAAAATTTACTCGGTCACCTAAATTTTGGCTAATTTATATATAAGAATGGAGAATTAAACCAGAAAAGAAAACGAAAGTCGTAATAATTTTTTTCGTTTTTCACTCTCCAGTATCGGTGTTAACTTGATGGTCCGATGTATTTTGTACAATTATAAGACACATACGCACTTGCAACCAGGGATGAGAATTGTTTGCAAGAGCCACATAAAGTGACGCTTAATTTAACTATTTATACACGAAAAGTTCAAGAAAATGGTAATGATAAAAAACCTAAAAACTACAAAAGAAATAATTGGTCTTATCTTGGAATAAACTTTGTTAGAATTTTCAGTCTGCAGATTTATACCTGTCATCCTTTTACGACACTCGTGAAAAACTTTGGATTAATTGAATTCTATAGTACATGATAATATCTTTTTATTTTGATACCTTTCACCAAGATTATTAACGGCCAATTGAAGTAAATAGAAACAACCATTGGCGTACGAGGCGGGGGGGGGAGGGGGCAGACTGCCCCCAATTTTCTGAGGTCGAAAATTCGGGCAAAAAAATGACCAGAATTCGGGGACAGAATAGGTGAAATTTCGGCTGAGATGAAGAACAAGTGAAAAGATTGCCCAAATTTCTCTTGAGTTCCCGAATTTTTGATCGAAATCCCGAAAAAAAGGCAAAAATTTCCGTGCACTTTGCGCGGGTGTAGTTATATGCCAGTCCCACCTCTATCAAACTTTCGAAAAGGCTCTGACATGTACTGCCCTAATCACTTCCATATCCAAATTTCATAAGATATGAGTAAACTTGCTAATGGTATATGTAGTCTAACAATGTACTGTTCATTTACTTAGCGCAATGTGGTTCTGATTTACCCCAAGAACTGAGTAAAAAAGTTCACTTAAACAAACAAGATGAAAAGATTTCCTAAAAAAGTAGAAATTCTTGGAAATATATATAACTCAAATTTAGCAATAAATGTTGCACCATTTTGCATCTAGCCCACCTTACGTGAGCAAAAATTTTACCCTTAGACATCTCCCCCAGGATGGCGATTCGCATATGGTGAAAATCCCACAGGCTTAAGAAGCTGTTCAAGACTGGGGGCCGAACCTTGTTTCGGATCGCCGTCCTGGGGGAGGGGTCTGACGGGATGGGGTGTTCCCCTCCCCTTTGGACATTTCTTACTCCTTTGGAAAAGTTTTTTGATATTTGAGGGTCTTTTGATGCCAACTGGTGCATCATTTTGGAAAAATTTTAAGGTAAATCAATGCAATTTTTTTACTTTTCTTACTCCTTTGGAAAATTTTTTGATATTTTAGGGGTCTTAGATGCAATTTGGTGCATCATTTTGGAAAAATTTGAAGGTAAATTAATGCACATTTTTGACATTTCTTAGTCCT
>WURT03018067.1:0-15982 GCA_009936505.3 Holothuria glaberrima | reverse complement strand
ACATACATACATACATACATACATACATACACACGCCAGCATGACCGCATAGGTTTCTCTTTCATCGAAACCAAAAACTGCATTCTTAAGTCTTCGAGTTACTACACTTTCCTTTTAGGTGTATACAGCTTTGAATTATGCTGAAAATGTTGGTCTTTTTAGCATAAATACATTCCTCAACATATTCAAGGTTCATTTCTCTGTTTTTTTTTTCACCAGACTGCAGACATGCAGTGGACTTACAGTATTGTTGGGTTAATTCCAGAATACAGTTCTCCTGCTGGGAAATCTAATCAACCAATCGCAGGACCCCATCCTAGCCAAATCAAAAGAGGAAAGGGTCGAAATTTTGTACTGGAGAATTTACAATTAACCACAACAGGGATATCGTCCCCTGTAAAAGGGGCATCTATTCTGATGAGAAACTGATTTATAGAAATGTTTTGTAAACCTGAATGTGTAATTTCATTAGCTGCTCAAGTGTGGTCTATTACAAAATGAAAGCAAAACTGGAAATTTGATTTTTCTCAGTTTAGTCATTTTAAGAGAATGCCCGATTTATAACATCACAACAATTCTAAATATTATTATGTTGTAAATAATTTAAAGTTTGTACATTACAAGTTAGAAAAACCATCTTATTTCCTTTCATGAAAATATTTATTTTTCTGTAAGGCCCATCCATGCATACTCCACATTTATTGCTACTGTAAAATATACATGGCTCCATTCGTGTTGTACATAGTTTGTGTACATGTTATAGCGGCTATGAATGTTCAAGTACAAACTGTGCTGTAGGCCAAATCGTCTTCCACCATTCAAGTCTTCTTTATTTTATTCTATCACATTAATAAGTTATATAAGGTGCACGAATTAAGTCCATTGATATGTTGACTATGTAAATGTTAGTATGTTGATTGGTTTGTCTGTATGTGCAGGTTATGATGTTGAACTATGGTTCTCTGTTTTGTCTTCCTCTTCATCACCCTTCTGTTTCAAGATACCCATTTCTCTGATGCTACATGAAGAACCCTACAGGGCCTTAGGCAGGTTCAGGCTGCATATCACAGATTATCATCACACTTGCTATGCAGCCAGAGAAACAATAGCAGCAGTTAAAAATATTTGCTTATTGCTTCATAGCAGCCAAACATAGCAGATGCTTTGTCCTGACTGCTATGTAACAACCAGTCAAAATTTTGGATTGTTGCTGAATAGCACCTAAACACAGCAGATGCCATATTGTGCTTGCTATGTGGCTAGCAGCCAGAGAAATGATAGCAACAGTTAACAAAATTTTGGCTTGTTGCTACATATAGCAGCCAAACTATAGCAGATACTATATCCTGCTTGCTATGTAGCAACTAGACAGAAAAAGAGTGGAGTTGGTCGGTCATCCATGTCTTTCCACTATTCTAGTAATGTTGGAGTGAAGTCAACAACATATGGCCACAAGTAGAAAATCTGAGAATGTATCTCTTAGAAAACCATGGAAACCCATTTGCACTCTACAGCTGGTGTGAAACAACCATTGGATTGCGCTATCTGTGCAATATGTCATATAGGTTTGTATTTTCCCAAACCAGTTGTAATGTTTTACCCACCAACTCTATAGAAAAATTTAAACATGTTTTGGCTTGTTGCTACACAGCAGTCACCTATGCCACAGCTGCGATATAGCGAGGAGTCAGAGAAAGTGTAGAATAAGTAAACAAATTTCTCCTCTTCAATACATAGGTGACTGATTGAACCATAACTTCAACTAACATCTTGGTATACATGATAATATTAAAAGGGGGCGCATAACCAGTGAAGTTCCTTTGGCAATGTAGAGAGAATCTGTGAAAGTAGTTTTTCAGATGTTTATCAGAAAGTGGACAGGTTCAGTGTCTGTCACATATTGCATGTGAAACTGTGGTGTGATGGTTTGTTCAATGTAAGAGGTAATTATATTTAGATTTAATGCACCATATTTAATGCTGTATGTGTACTATATCAACATTAAAATTCCTGTAGCTTTAACATTAATCTTCTCTGTACATTAATGCACAAATTTTAGATCTTCCTGACTGCTACTTCCTGACTGCTACTTCCAGAGTGTGCTGTTCACATTTATACATGATAAGCTTGAATTAATTTCTCAAAGCTATTACTGCAGTATGTATGTAGATACATAGATTGTGAAAACTGTAACACTAAATGTTGTGTAAGGGCATGTAAGATGTATATGCAAGTGTCAATTTAGAAATACAATAGTTGAATGTATTAAAGTGATACAATGGATAGGTAATCCTTGTGCAAAGGGATCTGGGTGGATCAGTCAGTTGTATTATGTACATGCATAGGTGTGAGTTTGGGTATGTAATACTTGAATGCAGGTGTTACAGTAATCCATGTGTGTAGGTGTCTGGGTGGGTGGCCAGTTGTATTATGTACATGCATAGGTTGGGGGGGGGGTATGTAATATTACATATAGGCATAAGATTGAGTATGAAACAATTCTATATGGGTACAGTGCACTCGTGTAGTGTTTCTAGACAGGGTATGTAATACTTGCCTGTGTTAGGTTTGGTATGAGGGTGTGACATATTTTAGGTTGCATATGGAATACTAAGTAAGCTTTTGTTGGTACAATATGGCAGTGACAAATTTTCACTGTCAATCTCAGAGCAAATGGTATTCCATATCAAATCAGATTGTTGTGAGGTGAAAGCTTTGATTCTTCAAGAACAATAAATTGTCATGCAACATTTTTTTTTTTTTTTTTTTTTTTTTTGCTGGAACCAAACCCAGGAGAATGAATAAGTACAACTATAACTTCCATACACTTTATTGTATGTTATAAATATATTTCTAATGCATGTACATAAGTTTCAGAATATCCTCAAATTCTGTAATTAATGAAGGATTTTACATTTTTCTAGTATTGTACATAAGTGACATATAGTATTAAGTGTTGACATTTAATAATCCTCATTTTTCATAAGGTTTTCTTCTTCAAATATCTGAATTTACCACCTTGACATTTCATTCCTTCCAAAATATTCTTCTGATTGTGATGCAATTGTTCCACCTTGAAAATAAATGCTATTTTCGTCAAATGATTACCTGAGAATTGAAGTAATTTACACAATGTTCCTTTTGTGCTTACTCTTTTGAGTGAAATGTTTGTGTCTGAATCTTGCAGCTATGTGTTACCTTCCCTCAGTGCCCATCCCTTCCCTCTACTGCCCCACCCTTTGCCTTGAGATCCACCCTCACTGCATGATCTTCATCTTACCTTCTCTAACATCAACTTAGTGATGCAGCATATACAGGGCCAGTCAGACACATAACCAAATATGAGGCTACTATGAAATGGGACATAAAACAAAAATGAACATATTTTGCTTACAGCCCCAAAATGGGCTTGCACTAGAGGTTAGCATGTAGGTTTAGTCCATTAAATGCCTGTAATGATTTTCCAACAGACTTAAAAAATATCAGAAAAGCATTTCAATCAAGGATGATTCAAGTCAGATATCAAACTTATTACTAATTATATAAAGCCAGTTGTGACAGAATGTTTAAAAAAAGGGGGGGATTACCAGCTAGCACCCCTATTGAACTGCTATACCAGTTGGTTATCTGCTGTCAAACTGTCCAGAGCATTCTTTATAAAGGAGAAAGTTTGAGTAGATGGGGAATGATATTGAGCCAAATGCAAAGTGCACAGGCATACAAGCCAGAGGGACAGGGAAGCTATTGGGGCAAAATGAATTTATTGGGCAGGTGACTGGACAGTCTGGTTAAAGGATTTAATTCAGGGTTTCCTTTGGCAAAATACCTAATAGGTAGTCTCCCTCACCTAACTCTATCTCCCCACCTTATCCCCCCTCCCCTAGAGGTAATATGTCCTGTACTCCTATGGAAATGTGAGAGACAGTCTCCCTTGCTTCTGTCCCCACCACCAAGTGATACTCCCAGCATAAATACACATAAAATTAAATGACTTTTGCTAAATTTTCCTCACAACAAGTCTAAAATCCTCTTCAGAAGTATCCTATATTACTATAACACTCGTCTGAGGAACCATGCTTACTTTCAAAGTTCACGTAATTTTTCCTTGCATAATTACTGAACATAATAATGACGAAAATGCCTCATAGTCTAAAAGCATTGCAACCTTTTACACTTGGCATATAGTTTTCACAGACTTTGTTCACCACAGTGACTAACAGACTGGGAGACAAGCTATGAAGTATGGGATTCTGACACACTAACCCCCCTTCCCACCCACTTACCCAACCAAAATAAATCTTCTATTTAAAGAAAAATACATTCTATTTTTTGTTCTAAATGATAACTGACAAGCATTGCTACCAAAATGTAAAGCAAGAATACATCTATTCCCCAAGTCCCCATTTCCACCCACCAAAACCCTTTTTAAGTATGAAAATGAAGCAAAGGTTGCATTTAATTTATATTCTTCTCACAGATAAAGACACAACTTTACAAGTTCATAGTTGATCTAATGTGGAAAATGGTTTGATCAGAATATTACGTGCATGAGGACATGCTGTCAGCTCAAATTGAAAAGCACATTGTCAGAGAATGGTCTAATATTATTATGCAATGAATAAAATAATTCTCGTCAATTTCAACAAAAGAGATGCTTTTTGTTTGACATTGTATGTGCTTCCTTTCACTCCTTATATTTAAAAGTATAACAGGTTTTACCAATGACCAGAATATCCTATCTGCCACTCCTATCATCCAAATCTTTTCAAAGTACTATCAAAACTTTCCACTAATTCACAGATTTAAAAGCAAAGGCTACTGTATGCATCCTTGCATACCCCATTAATGGATAGTCATTAAAGTGAATAGTGACACTAAAAGTCACATCCACCCCTCTGAATTACGTCTTTTCCAAGAAATCCTCCATGAGCAATTATTACTTATGATGGCTTCTGACCAACTGTAAACACTATGTGTGGAGTCTTTCAGTGACACTAGAGGAAAAAGGTGTTGAAGGTCAAATAATTACTTGTATGTTGACAACTGATGAGTTCAGGATATTGTTTCAAATGGATACTGGTCGGTAATAATCCTCTCTCTAGCCAGTCTGAATTATCTTGATGATGCAGTATTTGATGAAAGCAGGTCAGTTTTGCTAAACTTTTAGATGGTTTCAATTATCAAAGAACTTCTAATGACATTTGTAAGACTGGCCTCTCCACATACTGTGTCATACTAAATGCATGGATTTCACACAAAAGCAGAGGTATGTTTTGTGTGTGTGGGGGGAGGGGGAGAAGAGGAGGGAGATTTCATACAACAAGGAGGGGGAATAAACACAGAGGCTGAATGGAGAAAGTCTTGCTTGTAACACTTTCAGTCTGATCTTTAGTGATGGTCTGGTAAAATAAAAATCCCATACCTGCTGACTGAATTATGATTGAATGTAAGATGTGGGGAAAAGTCACTGTTCCCATAAAAATCCACTGCAAACTGACTTTTTTACAATATAATGTGCAGTATGAATAAACATGACCTAAATATGCATATCTGTGGCCTGGAAAGAGGTTTCTACAAAATATTTCTCATAGTATCTTTGTTTATTCATCATTCATTTCAAGGACAGTTGTAACCTTGATAAATAATGAAGGGTTTTACATTGGATAAAAGGGTTATCTACTTGAAAAATACTAATATCGCACAACATACTGTAGTAACACTAGCTGGCATACAGATGACAGGTGAGTTATATGAGGCAAACAAAAAAATTTCTTCACAATGCTATGCTTGAAACAGCATTATTCTTGCATGGCTAACAATTCCCTAAGAAATGGTCAAACTTTGAAGAGGTATGTTTTGAGAGCAATAAGAAAAATACACAATAATTCAAACAGATCTTTCTTTGAGGCACCTTATTTGGTTGCATGTTTCCACTCCATAATAGAAAGAAAGGGAACTTCGGCTGAGTAACTGATATGAATGGGAGCACTTTAGTCTTGTAAGTAACCCACTTCAACAGTTGGATAACAGATTCTGATGGCAAGCTGGGCCAAGGAGAAGGGAAGCCAGAGTACTCACAGAGAAACAACACACTTACCTGAAGCAGGATTCAAAGTCACACACTTGTGAAACCTATTGGTGTTTAAAACACCATAAGCCACTCTGACATCTGAGGACTGCCCCTCCCCGCCTTACCCTGTGCTGGAAAGTCAAATCACATTCATGACAATTGGGGTAGGCAAAGCATCTACCTGACAAAATTGTGAAGAGGAAATGGTTAAATAGGAAGTACAAAGGCTATGTCTTCCTATGTTTATATCTCATACCTGTGGCTAAGAGGGAGAAGGAAGGCATTTGACAAAAGACCCAAGTCAATCCCTGCATCCCTTTCCTCTTATGAAATCTTTTAATTGCTGCAGTTCCAGCTTTCTGCTGATTTCCAACTTTGAGCTCAATATGGTTTGGCTCTGGTAACAATCTTAGCCAGGTGATCTGTGAACTTTAGGAATGGTGGCTACATCAAAACAGTTCCTAAACCTCTGGTTTCATGTATACATTGGTGTGACTGATGACCTGGAAGGTATCCTTGACACAGAAAACAAGGCTTAGGCTTGCAGTGGATCCATTCCTCTAATCAAATCTCTTAGCTGCTTCAGTTGCAACAAATGCCATTGTGTGTTAACAGTGAAAGTTTCAATTACATGCCAAAAACCTGCATAACATGTGAATCATGTGAAGCAATTCACCTTCAAACAATGTTCATATTTGGTGATATTCCTCCAAAAAAAAGTTTCCTTTGTGCTGTTCTTTCCTTCATTTCAGAGTTACTTTCCAAGTAACCTAATGTCCTTGCTACAATGCTGCCAGCATACACATGTATGGACACAGTTGCACCAAACACCATCAGTTTCCTGAAGGGCTACACTTACAATCTCTGTGATTGATTAGGCTCATCATATTTGTGCAAACACACTACATAGAGACCTGAGAGTGTAGAATATTTTCTTCCTCCATTCAATGTTTGGCAACATGAAGGCACAGCAAATGAAGGGTGGGGGAAGAGGGTCTCATCATAGTAACATGCCTTCTCTACCTCACACGTGATATCCATGGTCTTCACCAGTGTCAGATAAATTCAGCATGCCAGGTAACGGAATCTACCACCTTCAATGCTGGCCTTCTGAAAAACAGGAAAAATAAAAAAAAATACTCAGTGGGGTTTTATTACCTCTCTCTACCACTGAAAAATAATCTTCATATCCATAATACTTTTGTGGTTAATTTTAAGTGTGCTTACCATACAAACAAGAAAAAAAGTGCCTATCAATTTTACAATTGCATTAAAGAACAATGCTAGAATAGTGGATAAATCTATCATATATGAGGTACGTGAAATAAGACTTGTAGCAAGGTTTGGGAGAAACTGAAAGCCTATCAAATGTTTGAAAAGCAGGCTTTTTGTTTTTCTTGTTCTATTTTTACGGAGGCATTATTACGGGAATGGTGTTTCATTCTTTCATAATTAAAAGGACACAAATGAGTACATATGTCACTCAAAACATACAAAAAAGTAATGCATATCTACATGACTGTGAAAGGTGTCAAGTTAAGGTTATTTGGCACAGAACTCTCTACAGATTATTCCTATTTCAAATATTTGACAGAAACATCTTTCACCTTCATCTCATTTTGAAAATCGAAAATGACATGTGGCCTAAGACATCTAGTATAAGTGGCTTTCATTATTTTTCAGACAACTTGCTTACTGTGGCAAGTAACTTTCAGTATTCACTTGCCCACTCAGACTTGAAATTATGAGAGATCCCAGCTATGTGTTGATCATTTTATTTTTAAAGACAACATAAGAGACATGCCCAAGCATTTTATGGGTAACAATTTTAGTTCACTTTCTCTTGTTACTATTCCTGTTTTCTTTATTAGAATGTTTAGATCAGTCCTGTAAATTACTGGGCAAGTCAGTATTAACAAAAGCTTACAAGTCACAATTATCACTTGCCCTGGCAACCAGACAAATGTTCCTAATATTGCTTTTACCTTCTTATTCCTGAGATCTTCTTAAGCTGATGGCAGCAAGCAACCAGCTTTCTATTCACAAGCTCAATTACAAAATCAAAAGTATTTCTTTAGTTCTAAATTTGAAAAGTATTAACCATCTGTATTATGAATGTCCCAATGATTTTTTAAAGGGCTTCAGGTGGAAGTCATAAATATTTAAGTTTTAAGATTCAAGGCTGACAGAGTACATTCCCAGGGTATTATCAGATAATGTTTCATTCACAACAAATTTCTAAGAGGCAGGAATGTCCCCAGCCCATAAAATGAATACCAGTGGGAACAGATGCTTATGGATTCCAAGAAATACTAGTTTATTATCAGTCACTCTATGACCACAGGTTTCTCACAATGATATTGCTCTTACTTCTGCTTCAGTGCCTTGATGAAAGTCATTAATGCTTCTAAAGTTAGAAAGACATTGCCTTTCCCATCCATTCAGATGGAATGGTACTAATTATTTCTGCTATAAATAATAAGGTTTTTATAAGGAAGTCCTGCTCCTTTGCTAATACTCTAACCTCATAACTTGGCATTTATGACCATACCATTAAGTTACATTGAATCTTCAAAAATGAATATGACTTGATTCCCAACAACTTCAATCCCCTTAGTTAAAGCATTTCTTAGACCGTATGCAAGTAAGCCCATTCTCATAAAGCCTAAAACACTGGTAAACTAAGCTCTTCTAAAAGTCCATGCTTCATTCCGATTCACATTCAGCTACAAATTACTCACCCTCTCTCCCTTCCCTTTCTTAGTGCTTTTCACTCCCCACCCCCATATCCCAAAGGTTTCTCCACTGCCATACCTCAGCAATCTAACATGGTAGTGACCAAACATTTTTACACAGATCCCACAAGTACCAAGTATCTACCATATCTCTCCTTCCCCCCCCCCCCCTCATTCCCTTTATATCTTCCTTCATTCTGTCACTGGCTTTCATTCCTCCACCCCTGAAAATTTATCTAACTTACACTGAAGGCTGCCATAGGTCCAGACCTCTCCTGGAATCTCCTCATGGCTTCTTTGATGTGACATGGTTGAATCCCTCTATGCTGGATTAAGTTGTGAAGAGAAGAGCTGCTTGGCTGTAAATCAAAAATCACATTGTTATTCCACATAAACAAAACTCAAAAAGTGATACACAGCAAAAAAACAAAAGCTTCCCTAGTTCTTCGCCATCTTGACTAAAGTTCATCTTTCAGAGACTACAGACAAAAAATTTATCAAAACAAAGTTTATCAAAGTATAATATTTCTAACAGAAAATGTACAGGCAGTGGTTTACTGAATACAATTATTAAAGTTGACCACATCTGGAGACTGAGATGGAATATTCAGCACACTCTTGTGGGAGTCGGGTATTGAGTGAGCACTCAGCATAAAGAGACTAGCAATAGAGGAAACTTGTGTGTAATAAGGAACTATGAGTTCACTTAGTATAAGAGACAGGCAGAATGGGTATTTAGCTAAGGATCTTATACATCCTTGACTGGAAGCAAATCATCAGACATCAGAAATATTTTGATTAATGGCAATAATTTGGATTCAAAATCTGCATAAATATGACATTTCTTTCAGTGACAACCCTGCATTTAAATACACATTATTTAAAGGTACAACCTTTCCAAGGTGTGATCTAGTTCTCTTGATCTCCAGTAATCAGTGATAAATGAAGACTCACAGCCTACACCAGTAGCTATACAGCACTCAATTATACATGTATGATAATTTACAGGTCCCTGTTTGCTCCTAAGAACTGACATGCAAGTAAAATTTAGCCTCTCCTTGAATGACAGTAACGTAACAGTCTGGCCAGGAAGGAACTCCACAGTCCTTGGATGGAATGTCCAAACCTCATCCTCTTCATGAATATTCATTTTTAAGAAACCTACCTTCTTCTTCTTTTTGGATTTGCTCTTACTGGTCCCACCTCCCGAGGGCGTTCCCGGTTTGATGTCCCCAGGATTTGAGTTGTCTGATGCGTTGCTGTTTCCTGATACATTCATGCTTGAGTTTCCTCCAGATGCTGACAGGAAAGGAGAAACCATCTTTTCATGAGGTGATTTCGGAGAAGTCGCAACTGGTGATTGTAAAGGGGTGGATGTTGGTGATGATGAGAGCTTAGGGTGTGTAGGAAGCACTCCTTGTGATGATAGATCGTTTATGCTAACAGGAGCCATGGTTTGTGTAATAGGGTCAGTTGGAGAGGCCAGCATATCTCTTCTTACAAAGAGTGAAAGTTCTACAATCTGTAAAACAAAGCATTGCTTCATTAGATCAGAAATGAAGTTGTAATGTATTAAAACATTTTGCTGTACACTTGTAACTTGTAATTTCATCTGCAGTAATTCCAATTGTGGTTCCTGCTTACCAACAAATACTGTACAGTGTTTACTTAAAAAATTACCCAATGAATCAAAACATACTATCACTTTGCAAAGGTCATTTCCATGGGTAGATAAAATCAAGACTCTGGGAAGCTCCTTGCTGAGAAATTTTGTTATTTAGAGAGAAATTTGGCTAATTTTGTGTTAAATGTGTAAAAATTGTGGGAAATTTGACTTGCTTCCCAGGAAATGAATGTATTTTCTAGCCCAGGGTGAGGTGGTGTGTGAGGTTGAATCTTGTTTTGTCTCATTTTGAGCCAATCACATTGACTGTTATTGTTAAAACGACTTCTTGCGCCGTCCTACTCTACACAACTATGCATAACACATGCCTCTGCATATGTTACTATGGCTCTTTTCTACTTACCACAGCTAAGAAACTTGCGTAAAGTTACTCAAAATATTTACAAACTTTTTCCTTTGTGAATACCAACTAAGAAAGATACGTTGTGTAAGTCAGACTTACGCAATTTTTTGTGCGTAAGTACTCTTTATGAATCCGGCCCCTGGTCATTCAGCTGGAAACAGGCCTTCTAGTGGACTCAGGTGAAAAGGTAGCAAAAAAATAGGAGCAAAATTTTGAATAAAACAGGACAGAAGTATGATAATTTAGAACAAAAGTAGGACAAAAGTAGGACTTCTGCAGGCTTTCATTCATATGTAATCACTCATCTTGACAACATTAAAGTGACTATTTTACACATTTTTTCAATAATTTTAAAATATGCCATTTAACATATAACTGAGATAAAGAAAGAAAAGAAGGATAAGGTGGAATTTTGAAGAAAAAAATAGCAGCAACAGGAGGTATGGAGAAGTAGGGGAAAGGAGTATAAAAATAGTTACTTTGGCTGTAGTATGAACTCAGTTGCTTCCCAAAATCCCTAAAGCTGCTCTCACATATAAGTCACGAGCTAGCCGAGTGCGCCCCAAGTGAGCAAGTGAGCACTCTGGGTGATTTCCAGGAGCACTCCAGTAGCTCTTGGTAACTCCTGGCAACTCCTGGCATGGCTCTGAGTGTTTTGAGCATGCACAAAACACTTGGGCCACTCAGGGTCTTGGCCCCCAGTTGCAACACGGGGTGCACACGGGGCTTGCTCGCAGCTCGTTTAAAGCTCGCTCGCAGGCTCACTCTGGGTCTTTGGGTATCACTTGGGGCACTCTGGTAGCTCTTGGTAACTCCTGGCAACTCCTGGCCTGGCCAGAGTGTTTTGGGCATGCACAAAACACTTGGGGCCACTCAGGGTCTTGGCCCCCAGTTGCAACACGGGGTGCACACGGGGCTTGCTCGCAGATCGCTTAAAGCTCGCTCGTAGGCTCACTCTGGGTCTTTGGGTATCACTTGGAGCACTCTGGTAGCTCTTGGTAACTCCTGGCAACTCCTGGCATGGCCAGGGTGTTTTGAGCATGCACAAAACACTTGGGGCCACTCAGGGTCTTGGCCCCCTGTTGCAACACAGGGTGCACACAGGGCTTGCTTGTAGCTCCCTCAATATGGTATGGAGTGGGTACATTATTACCAGGAAACAGTTAGGCTGCAGGCAGTCCCAGTATATCCGCATCAAATGCATCCCTTAAGTTACTTTCAGCAAAAATCCCTGCATCTGAACATCTGCAAAGCCATAAAATAATTGCAACAACTTGTGGCCAAATTCATGTCTTTGAAAAACATGTGTCTTAAATGGTCACATATACATGTATTTACAAATTCAGATTATGGTACATTTAGTATAGTTTAAAGGTACCGAAGGCGCCTCGACCTAGTCTAATGCGTTACATTCTACATCTGTTCCTACTGAAAGTAATGTAAAGTAAAACACAGATATATTTTTTTCAATATATGCCACTATGTTGTGATGGAGTAACATGTCAAAAAAGTTAAAAATGCATGCTGGTGTCTTAGCTACCATTGGGGCCGACATCCACAAATAAGAACTTGTAATCGGCATCCACCAATGCCAACAGGATAATTGAAAAGAAACCTTTGCAGTTATAATAAACTGAGACACTGTTGGACGGACATTTTATGTCAATATGCTTCCCATCAAGGGCCCCACGGTGTTGAAGAAATTCCACAAAGATACAAACTCATCACTGACAGCCTTCCACTGGTCTGCTGTGTGAAGGCAGCGCACCACTTCGTCTGCATATTCAGCGATGATTGCTTCCCACAGCAGGTATATATAATACCAGCAATGGTATTATTGGCCACCCTAAAACCCTACTGCAATGAAATGTTTGAATCCCCAGTTGCCAAGTAATGCAGGGTAATCAGCAGTCTCAATTCTACACTCAGGGCCAGTTGATTGGTCTAACCCGGTCCAGGAGTTCTTGGAATAAGTCCTGATTGACAGGTTGAAAATTCCTAAAGACTGTTGAGTACCTCCCTAGCTTGCCAGTTCAACCATCAGTTTCTCATATGACCATAATCGAGTCACATCGCACCCAAGATCTGGTGCGACAAGCATGTCTTGTTCTCTGGCGTCGGCTACAGCAACATTCAGTACAGTCCATTGTTGGCACATGAGGCCTTCCATGACGAAATGTTTCTTCCCTCCAAAGCAAGTGGCATGTCAACAATATACAAATGGGTCAAGCACGGGGTCAGTTTGGGGCTCACTGGGGGCTAGGTCCGGTCTCGCTCGCTGTACTTGGGGTGCACTGAGGAAAATCGGGGTGCGCTGGAGGGCCGCTCGTGTTTTGCTCGGGTTGAACTCAGGGTACTCGGGGTACAACTCGGGGTGAGCTCGTCCTGCACTCCCGGCACTCCTAGTTCGCCCCAACTTCACCCCGGACGGGCTCGGGCTAAACACAGGCTGTTATCATTCCTGGCTCACTCAGGGACATATTGGTACCGAGCTGGCTCAGAGTTAAAATCGAGGTAAACTCTGGATGCTCGGCTAGCTCAGGGCTTACATGTGAGAGCAGATTAAGTGGTAATGGAGATAGTGCCAATTTAATGATTCTCCACCTCAATAAGCATGGTTGAGAGATACAGCCTTTGGTTTTTCTTAAGTAGGAATATGTTGATCACATTTAATAGGGGATTTGGACACTGTTCTATAATGCAGAAAGCTAAAGGCACAAACCGTTAGACAGAAAGGCAATATACTAACACTGACACTTCATGTCACTGATAATTTATCTCTCACCTGTGCAACAGTTTCATAAGCTAAATGACTGAGGATCTCAAGAGCAAAGCTACTTGGTTTAGGATCCAGGTTGTGGGCATCGACCCATTCTTTAAACTTGCTCATCTTCTTCACTGCATACAAAACAAAACAAATAATAAAACATCACGACAGGTACCATTTTTGCATGTGATTAACAAATTTTACATAATTTCCATATTTAAAGGCCCTGCACTAATTACCCCTGCATGGTTGATGGTAGAATGTCCAAGAGACAATGGATATGGCTGAAGATTGTGACCCCCTTGCTTCCCCCTCCCCCCCCCTGCTTCCCCCTCCCCCCCAATGTCAAGTGACCTCACAGGTACACATTCGTTCCCACTGTGAGGAGAGGCGATTAAGCCAAAGTGCCTGTCTCTAAATACAGCACAATAACTAACCAGGAATGGTACCCAGCAACCCCAAAATCCCAAGTTCAATACCTTAGCCGTGCTCTAAAATTAGTAAAGGTTTACAAAGTAAAGTGGAAAGTAACATGAGAGGAAATGTATACCATATGACACTTGATCAATTCCAGATTTTGCAAATTACACAAAATTTTCTAATTAATATGCCTTAAAACTTTCACCTCAATATAAACTCCCCCTGCATATAATACAGGTATGTGTTGCTTGTTTTAAACAACATTTACCACAGGTCAATGAACAGTACATGCATCATGCTAATAAATTTCAACAATTGTCTTTTCCTTGCTCTGCTTTTCCCAATAACTAATTCAAATCTTGGCCTTGATTGATACAGATACATAATATCACATGACTCAAGTGTGCAGCAAACAACATAGATTCTATGATGTCCTAGGAGGAGGTACAGTACTTCCACATTTCTATGTTTTGGAATCCTATGCAAAGATGATGCAACCTTGCATCAGTTTATGACATTGTGTCAATGTACTGGTGGTCTAGTACCAAGAAGGTTATAAAAACATTAAAAATGACACTTAATTTTAAAGTTATATTTTGCAATGCTGTTTCAAGGCCAATTTAGTATCAATAGTACATCATTCACACTATGTCAACAAACAATCGTTTTCTGAAGGAGATAAGAATATGAATGTATGATGTGAGGTAGGCTTAAGGGACTCCAATATTTTTGGAGTCAGGTACCTGTGGCTTATTAGTCATGACTCCATTCAGAGTGCTACAATGACATAATAACTGACCCAGGGACATAACATGCAATTAGACTAAAGAAAACGACCCAAAGAACCAGTTATTGTGTTAATATCCTTCGTTGTAACCTTCAAAATAAAACAATTGTTTAATCAAAAGCAGTAGTAGTAGTACTGAAAATCCTGTGAAATCCTTACTCGATTCCCTACACACTCAACTCCCTCCCAAGAGTCACAACTGTAGAGTCAGGTAACATGCCCAAGCCTAATGTGAGGCAAGTAAGGAACAGTACCCTTCATAATTCAACAAAGAGGGGCTGGTGCATGTGCAGGAGATGGTCCCCTTCAAAAATTTGATTCACAGGGATAGTGCACCTCTCTCCCATGCCCCCTCCCACCCCCCATCTAGAATTTGGCTAATGAATATATTTTGCTGCTATTATAAAGAACAAGGTTGCACACAATCATTTAATGATCACAGCCAGGGATTTTTCCAGCATGCTTTGTACATGTACCTAACATGATATATGGCAATCACACAGAACTGACAAGTTTTTACATATGCCTGTATGCATATGCGTAAATAGCTACCCCTCCCTCTCCCCTCCCCCCTCTGCCGGAGGGTGCCCTCTCTCCACTGTGCTATTAGTTAATCAGAATCTAGTTGCGGGTAAGTTGGGAGTACAAGTGTAAATAGGAGGTAATGAGGGGCAATGTAGATCCATCAGTTTTGTAGAGAAATTCACTTACAAAAGTGTACCCTTCTAGCCTCACTGAATTCTTGGTATGTGGCCAGGTCCATGGTCCTTGTCTGTTGTTCCTGCCTTTCCTGACGTTGTAACCTGTGACTGTCTACATCCTCATTCTCTAAGACTGCTAACAATTCTCCTGTGTGATCAATCACATTTAGGAATTCTTGGCAGACCTTGCGCCGTTTGTTTCCTTTTTGGTCTACAAGAAGATAAAAGTGGACAGAATATCTTTTGATCTTCAATGCATATTCATAAATACCTTTATTGATTTCCTGCATTCTGATTGGCTGACAACCATTCAAGACCAGTCTCGAACCGCCATTCAAGACTGGTCTTTGACAGTTAGGAGAATTACTTCAAGGTGAATTGAACATCAATCACTGTAGTGTTAGGACTGCACTGTGCACTATGCTTTGTCCATGATGGGTTACCATAGCAACATAAACCATAATAATAGCTGAGT
>WURT03018056.1:0-15982 GCA_009936505.3 Holothuria glaberrima | reverse complement strand
TTACGTTCATGCGACTTAAAGCACCCCTTGTGAGTTTGCAGCTCTTCATAGTTTTTAAGAGTAGAATGCACAAGTAATTTACGTAAATCAGGCAGTTGGCGAAAAATAACTTTGGGGGGAGTTTTAATCTCCTCACCCAAAGTCGTAGAAAGCTGCAAGATATGAAAATGTTTTTGAAGAATATCTCTAAAAGGCGGATGACGGGGGTAACTACCAGGGGAGATTTAAGGAGGGTTCGATTCAACTTCTTATTCGACGCTTTTTTCAAAATTTGAGCTCTTGATTGACCATCAGCTTTACTAATTTTATCTTTGCAGCTTTTTACAACTTTGCGCGAGGAGATTAAAACTCCCCCCAAAGTTATTTTTTGCCAACTGCCTAATTTACGTAAATTACTTGTGCATTCTACTCTTAAAAACTATGAAGAACTATATATATATATATATATATATATGAAAAGTATACTGCAAAACATTATATATATATATGTATATATAAAATGCTAATTCCCCCCTTAAGGCGAAAGTCTTTATATCT
Organism: Holothuria glaberrima; assembly: GCA_009936505.3. Lineage (NCBI taxonomy): Eukaryota > Metazoa > Echinodermata > Holothuroidea > Aspidochirotida > Holothuriidae > Holothuria > Holothuria glaberrima. The sequence goes on along the minus strand of WURT03018056.1, from coordinate 15,445 downwards.
TCCTACCTTAAGGTGAAAAAAACAATAAAATACATAAGCATATGTTTCCCCCCAACGTCCTCAAGATATAAACAATGTTATTTCAATGGCCTACCATCCATGTGTGTTAACAGATAGGTGTCTGTAAATTCGTCGACTTTGAAGTAATAGCATATAGATTGTGTCTGTAAAAAGACGTTACTACACGTTTACGTATTCCTTTATAAAAAGTGTGTGAAAACGTTAAAGGGGATTCCGTTTTTTCGCCGATTTTTTTTTTCGTCCTGTGGTCGACTTTTCAACAACTTCTTTCGCCCTAAGTGGGGAATTAGTGAAATATATATATATATATATATATATGTAGATGTATTTAGGAATCTCTGGACATCTCTTCTAATTGGTGACTGCAATTTGATTGGCAGAATTCAAACAACAGCTTCACTCTTATTAGTCAGGGAAGACCTGATCAGATCAGAAGTGTGGCCCAATACTTAGCAGACAGTTCACACGTACTGTGTGTACAGTAGTAGTGGGTGGATACAGGGTTTAAAAAGCAGTTTAACTCAGTACACGCTACTGTACAGTCAGTTTGTCTTGGAGGTGCACTTCACAGATATTTTACTTAAAAATTAGACAAGGGCTTAAGGTAAACTATAGATGGAAGAATTTTTATAGTCTGAGGTCTTAATAGGTTTGGTGACATGAACATGATATACTTGCGTACAGTGCTTGGGGTAAAATCAAATAGAAAACTGCAAATAGTCACAATTACCATAAAAATACATGAAATGTTGACCATTTACAAGATTACATATTCTTGCACACATACATTATGAATAAACATTTTAAATGTTCATTCAAAATGGATGTGAACAATAACACTAGATGTGTCCGATAGGGTTAGTTTTAATCGCAGATAAGCTTTAGGAAATTTATCTCCAAATCCTGAGATGCCTCTAAATGCATCCAGATTCGCTTAGTAGCATAAAAAATGTATTAGTTTTCATGCTAATAAGCTTGTCAAAGATGTGGCCACCTGGCTGAACAATAATTGTTCATTTATAATGTACAGTATGTGTACAATAAAAATAATCTTGTAAATGGTCAATGTTTAATGGATTTTATGGTAATTGTGGCTATTTCCTGTTTTCTATTTTTATTAGCAATAGTAATATGTAGGTAATATAATGTTACTGTTTCTGAAGGTGAAAGATATAAAAATCATAACATCAAACCTTTTGTGTGGATATGTACATCCACAGCTGTTGAGTGAAACAAGTGTGAGGTTGAATGTCACTATTCATTGGACAACTGATGCAACATGTGGTGCATAAGAAAATTTTTTAGTTTTTTTTTTCAATTAACAATTTTTCGTGGAGTATCATGCTAGGCTCGAGCAAGTTTACCTGACCCTACTTCAGAATCATCACTTCTGGCTATGAGTCTAGTAGTGGCTCCATTTTCATGGGATTTGCAGCTCTTGGGAAATTTAAACTTTCAAAATCTGCCAGTACTCTATATGGCAGTCTTATTTTGGGCCTGAATTTATAGCATTCTGAATTTGCAGGTTTTTAAACAGTTTTGCGATTTGGTTAATCTTTTACTTCGCTCATTCACTCACTAGTATTCCTCACCTTTGACTGCTATGATACTGCACTTCAAAATTAATAGCAATTCAGCATCCCAGCTCTAGATAGTCTATAGTGAAGCCCTGCTTGTGTATTTATACCCCACTGGTAGGCTAGTAATGGATGATTGAAAATCGCGGTTGTATGTGTTTCTGTGTCAGTAATAAACTTTTTAGAGGTGTCACAACTTTTGGGTCATGTGTACCCAACTTCAATATGTCTCAAGTATGTATGATGAAAAAGGTTAGTTTCTTTTGTAGACCAATTTTGAATTAGATTAAAATGAAGCTGCTTGATGCATTTATTTAGTTCATGTGTCTTTCTGTCATGTGAAGTTGTTATTATTGTATCTTTGTCCTTTCAGATGTTGCAATACTTGCGAGGAAGTTCGGGAAGCCTACAGAAGAAAGGGGTGGGCTTTTAGAAACAGCGACAACATTGAACAATGTAAAAGAGAAGGTTGGGGAGATAAACTGAATGCGCAAAAAGGAGAAGGGTGTAATGTCTTCGGTTACATGGAAGTTAATAAGGTAAGAGGAAACTCTTGGTTTGGTAATGTTATAACGGAATAAAATGGTGCAATTCCTAGTATAGTAAAACTTGCAGACAATCAGTGAAACTGTTTGTGTGCAGTTTCGGTTAGATGTTTTTGTTAAAAGTTTTCCGATTTCTTTTTCTTTAATGCTGCCCTCTTGATCCTCACTGAACACCTTGACACCACCTGCCTCATGCTGTGCTACAAAAGAATTATGAAGAACTTCTGTAATTCAGATTGAAAATGTTTATTCCTAGTCCACCCCATATCCTCCAGCTTCCCCCTTTTTCCATATCACCACCCAAAATTACCCTTACATCTCCAAAATGGTATTGTTGCCTCCTTTTGTAACCCTTGCTGTAAGTGAAGCTGGCAGTTTTGAATGCAGAATTCCACACTGTATTCCCCCTCCATGGAAGATCAGCTAGGGTGAATGTCCATAAGGCTGAACATTCCTTTTTGTAGATTGGTCTAGGGGAGGATTAGGGTTAGAGGTATGTTCCTCAAGGGACTGGCTGGCACTTGGTCTAGCGACCTTCAAACTAGGGAACTTTCAATTTTTATCAGTGGACTCCAGGATTGTAAGCTGCAGTTACTGTAATTTGTGTAAATGGATGAAGCGCTTGATGCAAACATTTGGTGTAAGGTTATCTTTCATTCATGAGAGCATAATCAGCCTTAACTACACTCTGAAATATCATTATCGTTAGATGAGGATTAACGGCCCAGTTTCCAACTAATTGGTTCAAGTCGAGCCAGCCACAGCCTTTTTTCCAGTTGTGGCTCACTGGCTTGTTTTCCCTTACTCCATTGCTTATGCGGAGTATCACGCGCAACGGCAGAAGGTTCTGTTTTTAAAGTCTTTGGCATGACTCGACCTGGGAATCAAACCCGGTCCTTCCGTGTGAGAGGCGGATGCTCTACCACTAAACCAAACACGCGGTCTCTAAAATATTAATGGAACCATGTGCATAGCCAAGTTTAAACTGGGGTGGGGATAGGGGGTCTCAGATTTGGATAAACCAATGACACTACAGTAAATACAGCAAGAGATGGCAGAGCCCTTCCTTAGGGGTACAGGGCCTGTGTCACTTCATTTTTTCATAATGAGGAGGGATGTCAAGGGGCTAGAAGTGATATCAGAGCTTTAAGCCTTATTTTTCATGCGCTTGAGCCATCCCCCTGAAATGTGGATCTCAAGTTATAACAAACAAGACACATGTCTAGACTAGTCGTGGTGCTGTGACGTTAGCGATGGTAGGGTATAGATTGACTTTCGCACACGCAGCACACACATGATATCACCATTGCATAGATTCCTTGCCTTAGTGCCTTCAGCAAGGGAAAAAAAATGCACTGTATGACGTGTGTGCTGTACAGTGTCCTCGTTTCAAAATGAAATATTTTTCAAGTACCTGGAATCCTGAATTTGCAAAAAGAGTCCTGGATATACTTTCAGTCTGCATTACATGACTATACTTCAAAGTAATGACACACCTGTAGGCCTACTTAAACTGAACCATGGAAGTACTACCCCATAGGTAGTAGGCTGCTTCCATGGTACAACTTTTGCAAGTGTCACCCTCAAAACGGCTTCTAATAAGCTACTGAGGAATAAACCTTTACCAGAAACAATTCATGTGCTACTTGACAGTCTCTCCAAGAAAACAATTCCTGAAAAAATTAAAGTTCTCAAAATTTTTTAACTTTCTTTTGTGAATGCAATTACACATTACTGAGCTTCAAAATACACTACATCTATATCCTTATTACAAGAAAAAAGTTGTAAATTTTATGACTTCTTCTGAATGTTAAAAAAAAAAAAAAAAAAAATGGACATGGCTACAGTACTTTCACTCTACATTACATGACTAGACTCCAATGTTATCACACACACTGTACTGTACAAATTTATAGGCAAGTGTCACTCTCAAAACAACTTCCTATGAGAAATAAACCTTTAGCAGGGACAAGACATGTGCTTTGTATCCCCAGTGAGCTACTGTAGCTTCCACACTGTTGAACTTTTAGGTCGATATGATAGGAAAGTCAGTGGTCATTTATCAAAGTAGTTCTATGCAGGCTATACAGGTGGAATTTCTACTGTAAAGATCTCTGTGACTTTATACGTATCTCCCTCTACAGGCCCACTGAAGGTTGCAATTTTCGGTGTAGCTTGGCAACTGGAAATTCTCCCTTTGTGGTTCAATATTTTGTCATGGCAACTGGCAAGTCTCCTTGTCAAGAACTGTTCTGAAAATAGACATTGCCCATGCATTTTAAGTGAAGAAATGTCCCCATAATACTCCTTAGAAAGGTTGTGAGGTCACCAAAATTAGCAGCACGAAAAGAAAACAACCATCTCTTCAACATGGACTATGCCGTATTTCGATAAAACCAAACATCTAAGAAGAGATCCTTGGAGAAGCCAAGATGTGTAGTTTTGTGTCAGTGACATTAGTTGCTGGTGCCTGCGTGGCAAGCACCGCATCCAAAAAAATGAACAGGGTGAACTTGGGGCAATCAGAGGTGATGTGATTACTTCATATTGACGAGCAATACTTTGTTTTCTCTGTTTACAGTGTAATACCCTGACCTTTAAGGCTACATAATCTCACCCCAGACACTAAAAATTCTCTCCCACTAAGTTCATTTCCAGCCCCTCCCCCAGTTTTAACAAATGCACCTGTCTAGTGCACTTCCAAGACAAAAGCTTCAGTAACCTGCATTGAGTTTAAATTGCTCAAGGACAGGCAAATGACACCGATCGCCGTCCTGGGGGAGGGGTCTAAGGGGAAGGGGTCTTCTCGCCTTTTTGAAAATTTTTTTGCTCATGTTTAAGGGGCTAAATGCAAAGTGGTGCTACATATGGTGCTAAATTTGAATTGAACAATTCAAACGTTACCAAAAACAGTGAAAGCAATATTTTTGTCCGGGCGGCCAAGGTTTTTGTGCGGGCGGCAACGTTAAGTCCGGGTGCTTACGCACACTCTTCAGATTTTGTCCAGGCGGCTAGTGGAGAACACTAAAGTTGTAATGGAAAGCACAAAGGCCAAGATGACCTGGAAAAGTCTGCCATTTTGTAGGGCATCAAGGTCATTGCCAAAAATATGAAGGCCATGGCCTCAGTAGTCTTCGTTAATTTCCAGCCCTGATTATCTACAAATATTTTGACAACCACAAACTGGAAACGAATGCAAATATTTCCAGAACGTTTTAGAGTGAGTATCCCTGTTATGAACTGTTATAAAAACTTTATTTGTGCTTAAGGCCTTTTTCTAATTCCTCAATATGAGACGTGAAGCATGAAATTTGGCAAAACCTGTTCCCTTCAAACTGCAATCCTTCATTTAATAGGCATGGCCTTTTTTATACAATCTGTTTTATGACATGTTGTGCTGCAATTTTAAAAGTGTGCCTTTTACATATTAAGAGCAAAGCAGCTGCCACATTTTCTGTCTCGTAAAATTAAATTTTATTGCTTTTATCTTTTACACAGGTGGCTGGAAATTTTCATTTTGCTCCAGGAAAAAGTTTTCAACAACATCATACACATATACATGATTTACAGCCGTTTTCTGGAACACAGGTACAGTAAAAAGACAAAAATATAAAGGGCTGCAGTGTGAGAGTATTTTTGAAAAGTAAACTTGAGGTCTTTTTTATTACAGGTTAATTGCAATTTGCCCATTGTTTTACAATTATATGAACATGTTCACAATTATAAATCAAAATATGCCGTGAAAGGTTAACAGAATTGCACTCCAGGCTGTTGTGAGTGTTCTCCCATTCTACCACTGAAAGGGATGTGTTATTATTGCAGGACTGGAGAGCCTCACCAGTACCCCTTCACCCACTGTGGGGTATGAGTTTGGGGTCAGGGTCAGGTAAACCAATTTGTTCAAGAGAATAATATTTTCTAACGTTGGGATGTGTGGTGTACTTGCAAGAGTTCATTCAGTGACAGGATAATTCCACTTAGGACAACTTCCACCATGCAAATTCCCTTCTTTGGCTAAATTCAGAATTTTGGAGGATGGAAATTGGCCTGGGCCTTGATTCATAGAGAGTTACACTTAAATCTTGAGTTTGATTGAAATGGGACTTTTTTATGATAGATTTGGTTTCTTCATGAAACAGGACTTGGGTAGGAATTGTGGAAGGTGATGTTTGTCTGGGACGTGTACTTGGATAGTTGCTGGGGGGGGGATGACTGGGGTAACCTCAGGGTAGTTACTGGGTGGGGACTATTCCTTAAAGAGACATAACATTTCCCCTTCAGCCCTCCCCATCCCCCACCACCTTTGTGAAGGAGTATATCTAAAAATGTTACATTTTTCACAGTAAACAATCACCACTTTGTGGATTGGTCATACTCACAGTTCTAATGTTACACTTTTTGCAAGTTTTGCATCGATGAACGTAATACACAAAATGAGATACTCATGAACAAAATTTGTCTTTTTTTTCTCCTGTCAGTTTAATATGTCCCACACTATAAATCAATTATCCTTTGGTATGGAGTACCCAGGAATGGAAAATCCTTTGGACAATGTAAAAGTTTCAGACGTCAAAGGTAAATATGAAACTTTTCTTTCCTATCTTGAGGCGAGACTGTTACTTTTGAATATTCATAATCAAGTGTGAGGTCAGTTATGCCCCATACTTTGGAGAATAAGCAGTCACCTTTTGAAACATCAGCTAAACCTTTAAAATCTCTTCCCATTTCCCTTGCAAGTCTTTTCATGATGTTTACAGACATGAATATTGTATATTTAAGGTATACCAAGGAGGGATTCCACATAATTTTAAATAGTTGATGAGCAAATGCATGATTCAAAACATTCCTGCATAGAACATGCATTTCAAATAGGTAAAAATTTTTAGTATGGCTGTTGGTTTGAAGAAACCTGTACATCCGTGGTGGCGTGTTTATGTACAGTATGGTTGTCTTTGAGTGTTGTGTATGTGTTTGTGATGCTTTAAGTTCATTGACACAGTAATAATTAGGGAAGCTTGGACAGTTCTCTTAGGTTGCATGTGGATGCCCCATATTGAGAGGAAAAGCTCTATATTTTCAGCAGAGTTCAAAGGTCATATATGGTCATAGATTGTCCAAACCTGAAAAACTTGTAACCATGATATCTCAAGATAAGGAGTATGGATACTCCTCATATTCTGCATGTAGATGCATTATGTTGAGAGAAAATATGCTATAGTATCTGGTGAATTTCAGAGGTGATCTGAGGTCATTGGAGGTCAAATTCTGAAAACCTTGTTAAACATGATATTTCTAGATAGCAAATATGGACACTTTTCATACTTGTCATGTAGATGCCAAAAATCAAGTAGAAGAACTCCATTATTTTTGTTGAAGCTCAAACGTCATGGAAGTTCTCTAGGTCACACTCCAAAACTCTTGTTAGCTTGATATTTCAAAGTAGGAAGAATAGATACTCTTTTTTACTTAACCTGTAGCTGCATTATATAGATTAGCAGAATCCTGTTATATTTGGTGGAGGTCAGAGGTCATGTGATGTCACCAAAGGTCACCCTCTGAAAACACATTTTTCTGGTTTCTGATTTAAACCTCCTGAGGTGCCACAGCATGGCTGCAGCAGCTGCAGCTTTCCTGAGGTTTTGACATAGTGCTCAGTCCTCAGTGGTTCAATTACTGCTGCAAGTAAGATTTCTTTACAAGTAAGATTTGAATTAGGATCAGTATGAGCATAAATCACACTCTTACTTTGCCCACCCCTCACCCCCAGAGCCTACTTTTAAAAGTCTGAGAAATGAAAATTCAGGGGAATATAATTCTTTACTTTGAAAAAGCATTCAAAGGACCTCTCCTCCAGTGTAGATTTTATTCTCTTGTGAATATGGAGACAAGCATGAATAATCCTTTAGGCATTATTTCAAGTTGATACAAATCCATACATTCTAGCTTTAGTAGTGTTATGCTTGTGGAAAGGTAAAATTGTTAAAAATAGATTGGCAGAAAACTATTGAAGCTTTTAGATGTACTTAATTTTTGATTTATTATTGTATTTTAGTCATAATTTTTTTATATTTAATTTTCTTTCATTTCTGTCATATAATTTTCTATAACATCTTATCTTTAAAACCCTTTTAACTACCATACTTCCACCATATTTTTACCTTTGTTTTGCCTAAGGGCAAGTTTTAATTGAATAGGGTGCTATATAAATTTCGCATAATAATAATGTAAAGGGAATGAAGAGCTGCTTCTTGTGTTATGGACCTGGACAAGCCATAAAAATTGACTGCTGACTAGAATGGGGCTCCAATTAAGAAAACAGGTGGTGTAAACATATTGTGGCAAGGATATTCTTTTTAATGCAAATAAGAACACTAAGTTGTATTTTAGATGTAACTTTATAAACGTGATTGTGAGCTCCTCAGTATTTCTTGGTTTTATGAAGAGATGGCTCCAAAGAGGTGGCACATAATAGCTTTGTGTAGTTTATGACAAAGCATTGCATCTAGACAAGTTATCTGAAGTTCTTGTCCCATGAAACCATCTTTTACTCTAAGAAATAAAGTTAAAACCAACCTCTTGTTGCTTAGTGTCATCTTTTGTCTGCATTTTAAGAGAAGGGTGTGTGTGTGTACACATCCCTTCATGGTTCCAGCTTCCCTTTTTGCCTGTCAATGATGAATTGCCTCCTGTACTCAGCAAGTGCACTCAAAATAAAAAGTTCTGTTTCCCTTTAAAATGTGAATGGTAAAAGTCTTTCATATTTATACCATCCCTATCATTTTTGCTGCTTTTCATAACACTATGTTACAAGTATTAACCTTAGTCCCACAAATGAAAGCAGGGAATTTTTCTTGACCTACATTTATAAAGTACACATAATTTGCAGTTAATCTGTAGAATTTGGCCCCTCACCTCCCCCACCTGAGCTACCATCACAAAATTTACTGACTCTTTCATCTGTTGCCGTAACTCAATACTGCACATGGTGGGCTTCCACTGTGGCCAACTTCTGCAGATCTAAGGTAAAGATGTTGAATAATGGGTACAAGATTAATTGCTTCATTCTTGACTGTGGATAGGCCTCCCCAGCCTCAGAGGTGTAGCCCTCTGATCATGGATACCCACACCCTACTGGCCTGTCGCCAGTCACTCAGGTTTCGGGAAGCACCACTTCCACATGAAATAGAGACTATTACAAGAAATCAATAGAAGTGTGTGTAATTGATAAAAGCTTTGTAATGAATGGTGAGGGGGTGGTTTTCAAGGATAATCAAAACTTTTTGAGCATTACCTAAAATTGCCTTCTCTTGTGGGCCCCCACTCTGCCCCTTCCCTTTGTTAATTTGTCCTGTTTCAGTATTCATGCATGAGTATTTTGCCTCAAATTATCAGCAACAGTACCAAAATAAAGCTTGCTTCTTGCCATACAGATGACAATAATGCTCCACTCTCCTCACAAAGTAAGTTTAGCAGTCCTGTCATACTGTACTTGGCTTGTCACTCCTCACATTTCCTGTCATATTTTACTTTCTTTTAGAAACCTATCATCCATTGAATGATAAGAACCAAGTTCACAGAATTTTAATACCATTGACTGCTTATAGTTTGATTGCTATAAGAATGAGTGTAAACCCAAAAGGAACATTTCTTCTGTGACAAAATGTGCTGGTTACATCATACATGAACTGTGATTAGTCCTTGTACTGAAATTGACATAAAGAGGGTAAATTGAAACCAACTCCCAAAGTAGCTAAATTAAAGACACCCTAAAGTCAATTACATGCAGATAAACAAGATTTAGATGGCTATTATGCAGCCAAGTTGCTGCAAAGAGAGTCAAACATTCAGTTTCTCAAATAACAAGAGGTTAGGTTATGATTTTGAAAGGGTTGGAGAGTTAGTCACCCTGCAGGTGGCCTTTGAGTAGTGGAACTATATTGAAGCTGTTTAGGACAGTTCTTGCTTCCACTATTGCACAAGTGTCTGAGTAGAGTACTTTTCCGTAGGTCTCGTGTCCCTTTGGTGTTACAATAGGACAGTTCTTGCTTCCACTATTGCACAAGTATCTGAGTAGAGTACTTTTCCTTAGGTCTCATGTCCCTTTGGTGTTACAATTCCTTCCTGGAGTAGTTTCATTTTCTATCCTACAGTGGGAGAGTAGCCCATGAATGTTTGTTACAAAGAAGCTTGTATTTGTACAATGAAACTGTACAATGAAGTAAGATATTTTTGAAATCTTCTTGGGATGGGAGGAAGGGCTACTGAGGAATGTTTGCTTGAATTTTAGCTGGGTAAGCTGGTCCGTTCAGATCTTCCACTCCTTTACAAAAAAGTTTCACATTCCTATGAATGAAGCAGGAATACATTACCTTAGTGGGGAGGAACATAAACATCACAAGTCTGTGAATTCAGTTTCGATCAAGGAGGCCCTGGTGTATTTATGCCAGCCAGACTGTATTACTACAGTAGGGGGTCTTCCATAACGATCAAATATTTTCATGAGAAAACCAAACAAAGAACACTTTTTTAGACCCAGTCTCAGAACTTACTGGGTTAGAACGTTGATTTAATGATATTGCCATTGTTTTCAACATTTACAGTATAATCGTTTCAAAAGTGAGCATGGTTCATTATTCCTCCCTCCCTTCACCCCCATGGTATGGTTTGTATGTTCATGACATTGATGATTACAGACGACCCCTAAGGGATACAGGGATGTATTGAACTTCCTGGACAGATAAATAAAACAAAGAGCCGTAAGAAATCGTAAAAACTGCAGTAACTATTCGTTTCTCATGAAATGCAGAAAATGATGTGACAATTGTACAAAGATTTAATTTTAGTAGTTATTCTTTTCCTATTGTTTTCTGCTCACAATTACAGATACAACTTCTGTGAAGTGAGTGTTCAATGATTTTCCACTTTTCTTTTCTTCACACGTTGTTCCACATATACAGCAAATGACTGATTCTGAAGGATCATCGATCATTTTTATCATTTTCAAAAGACCTCATGTATACTTTTTCAAAGTGGTGTACATGGCAATGATTTTTTTAGTTTTTAGAAAAATCTTTTTTTTTACTCTATTGAAAGTTCATTCTGAGCTACGGAAGCTGACATAAAATCGTTTTGGGTTTTTTGAAAATGATGAAACAATAGAAGACCCCTTTTGCATGTCAGCCTACACAATCTCTTTTTTTTTTGCGTATTCTCCAGTGATCTCGTGATGTCACAAACATGAAAACATGAGAAAAAACTTTTCTGCCTCGTACATGGAGACCTCTAATTTCACATTAGCTGTCTATTAGTTCTCAATTTCTTCAAGATAGATTTAGATGGCTTGCACTTTGAATCTTTCACCATCTGTAGAAATAGTAAAGTTTTTTCAATTCACAAAATGTAAATTTGATGACCACAAGAATCTGTACCATCTCCCACAAGTTGATAAAAACCACCAGAGGAATGAAGTCTTTCGTGTTTGATCATCAAAAGCAAACATGTCAGTTTGTCTCCCCTCCACATGAATGGAAAGTCTGTTCAAGCAGCGAGATTTACTGGCATAAGCAGCTCTCCTTTGGCACCTCATCTGTCTTTCTGGCTGAACCCAAAGTGCCCTGAAGTTAACATCTTATTCCTGTGCCAACTGACATAAACAGTCCAAAGGTCCCACCACCTTGGACCATTGTTTTACCAACTGTTGTGAAGAGCTCCCTTCCTCTTAAACCATACCTAATAATGAAAAGAAAAGAGGAAACGTTCAGGCTGATGTTCACTAACGTATTCCAGTGTTTGTAGGAGGATGTAAAATGATCAACTTTAAGGTAGTATGGGTGATACCTGCTTCCTTTTAGCTAGCCTTAATCAGTTTTATAGGTAAGTACTGTAATCAGTATCAAATCAATCCTGATATGGGCTGTACCATCAAGCCCCCCACCCCTCCCTTTGCAGATGGAGCAATGTGACTGAAATTTTGTTAATGAAACATGTTCTTTACTGCATCTAGACACCTGACCAAACACACGCACACACAAATATCAACAGCAGCAGCAATATCTCTTTCTCCCATTGCCAATCACCTCAATCTCCAAGTACATTTGTTAGATGATCTCGGATGTGCCCTTGTTGCCTGAAACTTTTTAGCACTATGCAACAAAAATAGGGACAAACAGATTCAATTTGATTCTGCATGTGTTGTCACATCTACAGGGGCTGACAGAATTAAAAGCCTACATTTCTGTAAGTCACCCATTATTTCCAACCAAATCATAAATAGTTGCTTTTTCCTTCTGAAATTTTTTCACTTTGCTCTAACTTTGGTAAGCACTGTGACAGTACTGTATTAGGCCTACAATTATCTGTAAAATGCCAGCTTGCTTCCTACATTGTGCTTGTTTACTTTGCCTCCAAATTTTCTGAGAAAGGTTCCAGGCAGTAGCAGAGCCAAAGGGAAAGGGGAGGGGGGTGTTTGCTTCCCTTGATATTGCCTTCCCCTCCATTTCAGCCATCTTCCCCTTTACCTAGGATCACAGTGTACAGGAGCAGTGTGCACTCACATTGTTGCCAATTCACCCAGACTGCTTGCTCTCGCTTTTCTTGCCCCCCTCGACCCCTACTCATCTCCACCTTGTGAAGTGGAGGTGCCACTTGTTGCAGGGAGACCCACTATTCAGTATAATTGTCTTGAGTACACAACACTCGCATAAATTTATTATTTTTGGGGGGGGGAGGAGGGAGGATTGCTGATTGTCCCTGAAAGAACACCGACTTTATTTTTAAATATTTTGTATATTACCAGTACTTTCACTTGGAAACAAAATCTTAGGTTTGTTTTACTGCTATGGGGCAATAGGTGGGGGGAGGGGGGTTCTAAGGGTAAGGGGGAGAAGAGAGGAAGAGGTTCTAATTTGTGTCAATGCATCATATACAGTACTGCATAATCCCTTGTTACATTAGCAAGAAAATGTAAGCTTCCCAAAAGAATTGACAACGATACACTATGTGAAAAAAGGCCAGAGCTAATACACTTACCTTAAAGCTGTAAATCCTCCAAACAAGGCTCCTGATCCCATACCCACAGCAAACCCCAGCATAAAGCCCATCTTGACTCTATCCCAGCAGCTTGGCCCTGACCCAACTGGCTGATATGAGGCTGGCATGGTTTCTGTAAAGAAAATGAATAAAAGGATGTTAACAAATAAATAACATCACTGCTGGTTGGCAAAAGAATTGAAAAGGCATGCTTAAACTGTCATCACAACGAAAAGTTTAGTAGATTGTACCCTGTAATTTGTCTTCTATCTTCAAGCAAATGCTCCAGCATTTAATGAATGCAACCCTTCCAAAGTGCATCGAAGGACAGATTCCCCCACCCCCCCCCTCCATGGCCTTGAGAACAGGATGGCTCTCTAACCCACAACCCTTTTCCTCCCACTGGTGCTATGGTATGCTACTGTAAGGTTTACACAAATCTTTACATATCTTGGCAGTGTACTGTAATATTTTACTTACTGTATAAGGTGACTTTGTTGAACTTTATTTAAAGGGAAAATGCAGTCTCCCCAATTTGGATTAGTGTAGTAAACTACCCTATTTCATAAATGGCTCTTGAAAATCATGTGACAATGTTTACTAGTCACTAAATTTTAAAATTTATGAAGATTAACTACTTGGTTTACCTTAAATGTGACTTATTAGTCCTGAAATATCATGAAAGATACTTGGAAGAGAAAAATGAGGAAATTTGTGAGATTTAGCTACGGTATTGTTTCAAAATAAGTTTGGGGCGACTGCTTATGCCCTTTAAAGGTAGAATGCAGTCACCCCATTCTGAATATTGAGTATACCCTGGTACTACAGTTTATATCTTAGAAACGGCTGTGTGATATCTTTGTAACTGAATGATTAAACTCATAAGGGCATAAGCATTTCTCCTTATTTTGAAACAACAGCTACTGTAAATCTCACAAATATCCTCTACTTTCCCTTCAATTATCTTTCATGATGTTACAGAAACAAATATTGCATATATTCAAGGTAATCCAAGGAGTTACTCTCAGGGTTGTAGTCAAGGAGGGGCCAATGGGAGGGGGGCAAAGCCCCCCTTGAAAAGTTTTTCACCCTCTAGAAAGTTTTCAAGTTGTCATTGACTTAACACATTTTTACAAATTTGGCCCCCTGAAAATTTTTTTGCACCTGAAGCGGTTTCGCCACCCTTCAGTTCCTTGTCTGGCTACTGGCCTGGTTACTCTGCATGAATTTCAAAACCTGAATAAGAAACACAAATGTAACAATGTATCAAAACATATTCATGAAATAGTATACGTGGGTAATCTAATCCAAATTGGGGTGACTACATTTTCTCTACAACTTGATAAGGCTACATTAACAGTTTATATGCGTACCGGCTACCGATTTTTTACTCCAATCTACCAACTTTTGGCAAACCAACCATAGAATTTATTTTAAGTATGATATAAGTTACCCTTTGCTGTTTTAAGTGTACGTGTTGTGTGTAATTCATCTGAAAACAGCTCAGAAAACATTGATAAAAATACGATCCGTCAATCGAGCTTGAGCTAGGAGATATGGATCGATCGAAACCTGCTCGCGTACGTACGCAAGTGTGTACGGCACAAGCACACATGGATAGTCCGACTGTACTAGATTGTTTATATCTTTTGCGGGGGCTCGCAGCCTGACAATCATCCCATCACCTACATATAGACTTAGGTACAAATTAAAAACTTTAACACTAACTCAATATGAGCTTTATGTTTACTGCATAGCCTATTATGTTCTATTTTCATGGTTCTTCAGTAACGACGAGCAAATAATTGTGCAAGTTGGTCTACAAAATATTAAGGACAAATTGTAGGCCTACCATATCAGGCACACTGGTATCTAGTGGTAAGTACAAAAGCAACACCTTACACTTCTTTGGAGCTGTTACGTGATTCTGCATGTATTGAAGAATAAATTATGAGTATTTACAATTTAATTTAGTAATTATAAGTATGCACCAAATCATATATTTTCACATTAAAAAACAAAAAAGCTTCACACTGTGGGAGGGGACACCCCCTCCCAAGGGCATGGATCCATCTCCAAAAGTGGGGGGAGTTCAGTATTTGCGAATCACTGTCCTGGATGAGGGGTCTAAGGGGAGGTGGTGTCCCCCTCCCCTTTGAAGAAAAAATGAAATTGGAAGGTGTCTATATGTCAAATCGTGCCATATTTGGGCGAAATTTAGCTTTTAATATGTAGTGTCAATTCGTAATCACAGTTTTAGTTTTCATCATTTTT
>WURT03018045.1:0-15982 GCA_009936505.3 Holothuria glaberrima | reverse complement strand
AGGCAAAGGGTGTGTTGAACGATCCCAGTTAAACATGAAATTGCTACCTTCGAGTGAGCACTTCCCATCGTTAAAGAAAAGAACATAAAAGACAACCCTCGACTAGATGTATAACTCCATCCTTTGGAGTAAATCCATCACATTTGTTAGCAATTATTCTCGCAAGGTGCTTTTCAGAGTTCATATATTTTTTAAACAATTTCATCTCTAATTGATTGTGTTGGCCCAATGGATAAAGCGTTAGTCTCGCACGCTGGAGGCACGCGGTTCGTTTTTCACTGCAACCCACGCATTACCATTTTCCTTTTTCCCTTCAGTTTTAAATTCGCGAGTGTGAATGCCTCGCATTCTAGTTCAAGTTTCTACGGTTGAACAGGTAAGGACACTCTTCGGTATAAAGGTCTGAGTGTAGGCCATATACGTGTATATGTATTCATATACTGCAAAACAATCACATCAAACGTTCCACGGGTTTTGTATACAAGTGTCGTTATCATGTAAAGCACGCTATAAAAGGTAGCCAAATATCTACAAATATATATTACAGCTTTGTTTACTTAGCTTGATACGTAGTCGAACGAAGTCGAGTTGACAACTTTATCCGACCTCGCAGGCTTTCCTGAGAAATACATTGTGTAGCACATGTAAAGCATAATACGTAGGAACTTAAAGTAAAGCTGCCCTGAGCTTGTACTTAAGCTGCTGGAACGAGGCAGCTACATGACGGTTCCCTTTCTACGCTAGACAGAAGAATGATCAAAATTTGTTTCCTTTTTGGACTGATATTCGTGAAGTTTGTTCACGGTAAGATATTTCCTATATTTCATTTTTGTAGGCCCGCAGTGATGATTTGTAAATATATAACAGCGAAATATTGTGCAAAGTTTGTGTATGCATATAATGGCATACAGTTACAGATTTAAACATGTTTGATTAGAGATTTTATTTGAAATTGTAAAAGAATTGAAAACAAAAACACTGAATTATGAAGTAATGCACGTAGGGTAAAGCTACACCATAGTGCTAAAAATGGACAGACAGGTAAAACCATAAATATGTCACATCTACTACAATACTACAGTTGAAAATATTGTGAGATGAATGGATAGGCTGAGCGTGTAGGTTGCGAGAGGAACAATCTGAATATCTTAACATACGAAGGCAATTGTGACTGTCACAAGGCCAATGTTCTTGTTACCACGGGAGAGGGAGAAGGATAACGCCACCCAAGTTCTACTGTGACTCGTCGGCGGGTATTGACACGGCTTTATGAAAGGAAGCAGGGTCCAGGCCTGTAGCCAGAAGTACTACAGGGGGAGAAATGGCTTCCGGGAGGGGGGGAATTTTCAGGGGGCCAAATTTGTAAAAATATATTAAGCCAATAGCAACATGAAGATTTGTAGGAAGGCGAAAAGATTTTTAAGGGGCTTCCCCCTTCCCCCCTTGACTACGGGCCTGACAAGGGCGTTCATTCCTTGGGATTGTGGCAAAGTTATGATACCCTGGAAAGTTGGACTTACTTTTGTATTTTGTGCCATATTGTACTAAAATCGCCATTTATGCCATAGCAATTTCAAGCAAGTTTCCACTGAAGATGGGGATATACCCTTCTCATACCACAACCCTAAGGCCAGGCTCATGCGCCCTTGATATGGGAGCTTCACCCCTTCGCCACTGCCTTAAGAACGAGAAAAATATCAAGTTTAACGAATACGTAACGGTTAGAAATCACACGACGGACCTCACTCAAAGTTCGAGTCATACTGCACTTTGGCGACTGAAGACGAAAAGGTCTCAAAAACGTAGTAAGTTAGGAATTCCTTCGACGGGTCTAGTTAAGTTGAGTATAGATATATTATATATGATGGAGAACCATTAACTAATTCTTCAACAAGACTCTTTTACTGTAGGTCAAGACAAAATTTTTCGGAAATTTTATTAGAACTATGGTACAGTCGTTTTCAACAACATAATTCATTAGTGCCATTAAACATCTGTAAAGGTGCCCAACAGGGCTGTACAATGTCAGTCCGTCCGACCACAGAATTTTATTCCTTGGCCGATGGCGAGTAATGTTTTGTAGTTTTGGTTGCCTTAGAAAATAATAGACTCAATTCTCAACAGGCTACTCAGCACTAAAGAATAGTGAGTACCGATATAATTTCAGACTTCCCGTTGAATCACTTCATCTTCCATGAGCCATCATGTCAACAGTGAATTTTATTTCAGCACCCTGTGATGAACTGCTCATGCAGCATGAGATACAAAGATACTGTGGCTAATGTCGGCTTCGGTTGAGCTGGGAACTGTTTTTCATAGATTGTTAGTAGCCAGTAAGCTGGGCAAGTGCCTTTTGGGATTTACTAGCCAGTGCCCAGTGCCCAGTCCCCACTTGTGTACAGTCCCGGTGTCCAAGCCACTTTTTCTTACATCAAAATGATGTCAAGAATTCAGCCCCTGAAGGCAGATTGCTAAACTTGTTCTTATCATGTTTCAGCCAGTGGCGCCGCCAGACTTTGGTGATGGGGGGGGGGGGAGCACCGATGCCTCGTAAATTGCACTCCTTTTTTATTTGGTCTGCATTTTTGTACAGCAATGGGGATCCTTCCTTTGTCACGACATAAAGTTGTCGTCCTGGGGAGGGGTCTAAGGGAGGTGGTTCCCCCTCCCCTTTGAGAATTTTTTGAAAAATTAGGTGTCCCTACATGCAATCTGGTGCCACATATGCTAACTTTTAAGTAAAATTTTCTGTTAAAGAATTTAACGCATTTTAGGTACTAAAAGCTAAAAACGGTATCAGTGAGGGGGCCCATGGCTCAATAGCCTTCTAAATTCGCCACTAAATGCTTATAACGAACGAAAATCTAGACGAACAACAAGCTTCCATCAATGGGGAATGGGCCGGAGGGAGAGGTGCAGGAAGGTGATATTAGGCCTCCCTGATAGGTATAGCAAAAGGGTTGAAGGACTAACAGGCGCGTTCCAGAATGCTTTTTCGTCGTATGTGTATAAAAAATACCATCTATACCGATAATGGCTGCGCGCGAAGCGAAGCGTTAAAAATTTCTGAAAAAAATGTATTACGGCAATGACGTTCTTTCAAGTTCCAACTTTCCACATCATGCTATAAATTAGATTAAAAGATCTCATATTGATGCAAGGTCTCTACAGATGTTTGGAAATGAATGTCTACTTTTTGAAATTGTTGTTGATCAGAATAGTACCGGTAGCATGAAATATTACCTTCATAATGGTCATGAGATGGAATGCAAACCGTGATGCATGCGCGCGAAGCTCGCCGAAATTTTTCGTTAAGTAAGATTTCCACCTAAAACCCTGCATTCAGAATCTGCATCGAGACACTTTCAATTGCCGAACAAACATGCACGCCACTCCAAAAGCCAGTCTTTCACCTGGTAACCGTACTAAGCAGCTTTGGACTTTTGCTGCTGTGCTTCTGTTGGAGTTGCTATCGGAAGATACTGATAATAAGAACAACACTGTGGTAAGGTTTGAAGCGCGCAAAGCGCGCTAAAATTTTGAAACTTTGCGAAGGATTTGAGAAAATTCTGATAGTTTGAGAAACATTAGATCCATCACTCGGTCGAAAACAGACCTCAGCCTACCCCCTACAGAAATCTATAGCTTAAACGCCTTTTGGATCATTTTAATTTTTTTCGATGGGGGGGAACGCGCCCCATGCCCCTTGCCGGCGCCTATCGTTTAAGCTGACGGCGACTTCCTTCGTTCTTCTTTTATCACATCCATGATCTATCAAGTCTAAATTCTATAAACAGGCTATAAAAATCAGCGTGGGATTCGTGGATTGTTGCTAAAGCTCCCCTCAAGCTGTACCCTTGAAGGAAAATTACATAAAACCTCCAGTTTGAAATCATTGCTCTAGAAAATCTTTCCTTTGATTTTGGGGAGGGGGATCTACATGAATCCTTAAAAACTGAAACATAGCACCATTTTGCTGGGCTCGATATACCTCTTTTGAAAACAAAATTAAGGTGCGTGCCCACCAAAACCTGAAAACCGAAATCTGCTGCGTTTAACGGGATGGAGCAGCAAAGCAAATGGGTTGTACGTATTTCTATGAACCGTTCACATAGAAATCGAGTTGTAAAAAAACCCCACTTTCAACTACTTCCTTCACTTATGCTTCCTACAGATCAAGTCAAAATTAAAAAAAAAAATGTAAAGGCCGCTTGGAGGAAGAGTCCAGGTGAAAACTTATTTTGGATTTGATGAAAAGAACCTACATTGGACTTTTAACAGTAAGAGATCAAAATGATAAGCCATTGCTTCGTTTGCTCTTTTTTTCTCCTATCCATTGGTTTATCAGATGGGAATGAAAAGATTGAAAGATTCCCGTTCCTCTTTTTGGATTCACATTACAAAAGTATTGAATAATGGATGAGATTATTGGTTGAAAAGTTTGAAGATAAACAAAATAGTTGTAATTAAAGTTAAGTAATGGCAGTGGCGTATGCAGGATTTCTCTCAAGAGGGGGGGGGGGGAATGCAGTATGATGTGTGATCGCTGGCCTGGGGAAGGAGTCTAAAGGGAGGAAGTGTCCCCCTACCCTTTGAAAATTTTTGAAAAATTAGGTGTCCTTAGATGCAATCTGGTGTCACATATGCTACATTTTTGAAGTAAAATTTGTGTTTCAAAATTTGCGTATTTTTAGGAAATAAAAAAATTGGCATCAGGGTGGAGGCCATGGGGAGCAGCCCCCCCTTTTTAAATTTTTGAAAAATCGGGCGTCCTTACATGCAATCTGGTGCCACATATGCTACCTTTTGAAGTAAAATTTGTGTTAAAAAAATTACGTATTTTTAGGATCTACAAAAAAAAAAAAAAAATTGGCATCCGTGAGGAGGGCATGACCCAACCCCCCTGCTTACGACACTGAGTAATGGTCAAAGGCGTACGGGGTCAATTTTTCCAAGGGGGCGAGGTTAGTTGTTGCCCGAATATCGAATTTTGATACTAATTTGCCCGAATTTTTATTAATGTATGTAATGTAATTTATCAATCTTTTTGCCCGAATTGGGAGTTCATATGCCCCCTGACCCCCCCCCCCCGCCTCGTACGCTTATGGTAATGGTGTCCAAGCACTTTCATCAGACTTTCTTTAGGTTGAAAAATTTCTACGTTTATCTGATATCTCGAAAACCACACATCAGCATCGACTTACAATTTCACTAGAATACGTATATTTAATTCCTCTGTTGAAAGCAATCTAAGTATAAATCCTTCAGCCAGAGGGCACGAAACAAGACTTTGTAGATCGTCTTCTTTGTCTGGCCTCAAAAATCAAATATAATTTGGATTATCAAATTGCAATGAATAGTTTCATATTTTTGTGACCACACTGCTTTGTTCAAAGACCATGTGTAAATTTCATGATAGACTGATCAAAGTCACATGCTGCATATAGGGAAGTTTCGCGAGTGCAAAAGTTAACTAACGCAACCACCTTCTGGAAGACAAACAGACTCACGCGGACGCTAGGTCATGTAGTGAAGCAATGTGGTGTCCCCCAGAACAACTAGCGCGTCCATTGAATTTGACCTCAACTGCTTTGGTGCAAGCTCCCTATACATTAACAGAATGAAAAGTTGTACCTGGCTGCGGTACACTCTGTGGACCTTTGGAATTGATGTCACGGCTACGTCATGTTAACCAATGAAGCTAGCAAAATAAGGTACATGACTTTGATACACACTATAGGGAGCTTGCACAAAGGTCAGAAGGTCAAATTTAACGAAAGCGATAGTTGTTCAGGAGGACATCGGGCGGACACGAACCATATTGCTCTACTACATGAATTGGCGTCCGCGTGTGTTGTTTGTCGTCCAGAAGGTGGTTGTGTTAGTTGACTTTGCATGCGTGCAACATCATTATAGACCTTATGCCAAATAAGGAGAGGGCGCCTCAAAACTGCATTCAAGGAAGGATTATTCCATGAAGAGACCACCAAAGTAGATCGTCACTATGGAGAAGGCTGATCGTCACAATGCTCAAGCTCGCGGATTGGAATTATCCTTCCCATGGTGCTTCACGATCTGCTATTTGGCATAAGGTCTATGGGGTCGGTCGGTGACACGTCACTTCCCCATGACAACAACGTGTTGGAGTGAAAACAAATGTATTGCGCGTATTCTGCAATACAGTGTAGTGCAGGGATAATTTTCACTCCAGTAGAGTAGCGCGGTTAGTGTTCTTATATAGTTATCCTGCAGTCAGTTGTTGTTTTCACTCCAAAGTTGCTAGGGTAACGAAAAACCCGGATGACCGAACGACCCCATACGTATAATGTTGCTTTCGCACACGCACAGGTACTTAGACGTGTATCTGACCGCTATATCTGTCTGCTTCTGTGTCTGTTGTAATGCTACGCGCTTACCTTAGACGAGGGTGCGCTTTCTGTTCTATGACGTCATATACATTTGGTCTATTAAATGGATCACGTGAGAGATATCCAGATGAGCGAAGATAGACTTGGAAAGGTAACTGATAAAGAGGGATTGGATATATGAAAATGGGGGTATATAGCGCTCCCTTAAACGTATGGGGTCCAGTGACCCACAGTGTGAACCCTGGTGGTGTCTAGAGGCAACGCCCCGTGGGGTCCAAGAGGCAAAGCCCCCAGAAGCCCTGAGTTATTTAAAGTATTAAAGCCATTAGAATGAATAATTTAGTTTTCTTAAAACTCATCGGATGTGCACTAAGAATAGCCTTATACTCAGAGTAACAAGTCATTTTTATGATGAAGAGGGTTTGGCTTTCAAATGGTTACAACAATAGGCCTTATGGAAGGGTTTGTAAAAAGCTGTGGAACACGCAAGGTGTTTTACAAGAATTAATTAACCACGAAATAATATTTTAAACGGATGCTGTCGAAACGCCCAAAGAACACAATGTTATTTATGACATTTTATTGAAGCTTATTAATTTTCTGAATTTTTCACATGCAATATTACCCTTTACATTAAAGTTTCTCCAACTTTCTTCATACAACTCTTCTTTCTTTTATGTTTCATCATTGCTAGTGGTCTGGAAAAAGGAACTAGTTGAGTGTTTTATTACTTTCAAAAATTGGGTAGTTTCGAAAATCCAAGTTAGAGTATAATTTTGTAAGTACGATCAAAGCTTGAGGCCTATATAGGGCATATACTTTCCAAAAACAATGAAATGTTATAATGGGCATATGGGTAATCCTTACAGAGACATGGCCATGGTCGTCCGCAGTAAAAATGTCAGGGAAGCAATTTTCATTGGAGGCTGCGTCTTTCCACGGTGTGACTGGTGAAGCCTTTCACGGCAAGTGCCGTGGCGTTAAGCCAGAATGTGGGGACTGCGGGTCGTCCCCGAGAATTTTTCTTAAATTTGATGGCTTTTGCTGCCATTTTCCAACATTTCTAGATTGCGTCCCTAAGATATAATTTCAAATGCTGATGAAATACATTTTTCAGGTTATTATGATGATTTGTAAGTGCAAGATAATGAGTCTGTCATTTTGATGAGATGTGAAGAGAGGGAGGGGTTGCAAGGCATTTGGGAGAGGAATTTACTCAAGCTATCCTACATGATGTAATAACAGGGCAATTCCAGTTAAGCCTTCCTACGGACAGCTGTACTAACTAGGCACCTATTGTATTGAGCTCACGCGAACACGCCAAAAGTTTGAAAATGTGATTCCGTGTTCACGGTTAGGTTACTGAATTGTGTATACAAGGACTATGGTGCGGGTGATGGCGTACATTTAGTTCTCTCAGTGGTCCTTAGTTCAGGGCTTCAAGTCACAAACGTGTGGCGGGGAGGCGGGGAGCCGACGCCCATGCTTTGATATAAATTTTAATTAAATTATCAAATAAACTTTTTCCACAACAATTGCCTCTTCTCTCTCACCTTTGAGATCCCCCACTGTATTAGTTAGTCTTCATTGCAGATGCGAGCAAAGCGCCCCGAGAGACTGAAATTTTCGGGCAATTTTATGGTGCTTGATATTAATGATTTCCTTTAGTTCACATATT
This sequence comes from Holothuria glaberrima, assembly GCA_009936505.3. Classification (NCBI taxonomy): domain Eukaryota; kingdom Metazoa; phylum Echinodermata; class Holothuroidea; order Aspidochirotida; family Holothuriidae; genus Holothuria; species Holothuria glaberrima. The sequence continues at coordinate 7,936 of WURT03018045.1, read as the reverse complement.
ACTGTGCTGTAACATTAAAAATTCTCTCATTATTCCGTTGGTGTGGCTTCCTTTCGCCAATTGCTTTTTATTATTTTATTTTTAAAGTCTGGAAAATGGGGGGGGGTATTCCCCCTCCCTCCCGTAATCCCGCCTACGGTCTGGATGGTCCCATTTCATCAATTGACTCTGTTGTGTGGTTTTCATTTTGTCTTTTTATGAGTAACTTGATAACGTGCATGGATAAGATATTATGTTCAGCTATCTGGTCATTTCACTTCTCACCATTCACCGTAACATAAATACTTTCTAAAAATGCAACCAGGATCATTCTTACAGCTAAATCTACTGTTTCAAGGTTAAAGCAGAAAGTTGGTATTTGTTTATAACAAATCGATGCTTAAAGTAACCAAAGACGCGACGGTCTGGTTACATGTTACTAGTAAAATGTAAATATTTCACCAGGAATTCATGTCAGTCGTTTATGTAACTAGGAAAGTCTTAATTTTTTCCCGCATATCTTAGTTATTTTTAACCAAGGAATGATCAGCAAATCTGTACACACGATCCTGATTAAATCTGTCCAGCGTGCTTTAAAAGTGCAATGGTTTTGCAGAGAAATGATTCTGAGGGTGAAGAATTTCCATTAAGTTAAAACCCTTTCCTGCATCATTCATTTATTATTTAAAAACTAACGCACTATAAAATATGCGCTGAACAGATAAATGGTCAAATCCTGCATTGTTTTGTACTCGTCATGTAACCGTCCTGAAGCCGGGGATTCGGAAGCTGCAGGCTCCGGGAATTCGGAAGAAACAATCTCTGGGGAAGAATTTTGGGGATAATCAGCAAATTTTCTTGCATACTAAAGGTTTTTCTGGAGCAAAATGGCTCAGTCCTCGAGAGAAACGTCCCGTACTCCCTTGGTAGCGATCGTTCAGTAAACTTTGATTATAACTTTGGAGATACTTCATTTTGTGTAAATTATCTCTTAACTGACAAATTGTTATCTTTGTGGATGAACCTGATGAAAGCGCAACATATATTTCAATTTATTAATCACAGCTATAATCTCGATGAAACTATGTGGGGACTCCTTGCAAGATAATTTGTCCAAATAAGTGTTATGGACAATGGCCAGAAAATAAATCTGTTACTGGCTGTGTATCATTATGATATAATAACGTGTATCACCATAGAAAAAGGAAAATGGTAGATGAAATTGGAACTTTAACTCATTAGAGATGTAGCCTTAATGTAATCACATACATCATAAGTGGCAGTACCAAGAAGAATAAGGAATAAATGGCATTGTATATCACGGGTGCATCCAGAAAGAAAGTAGAAGTTACCATTTTATCCGCGTCGATAGATTTCATTACGATGTGCTTGAAACTTCGCAGTAATGTTTGGATACGTTTTTTGTTTAGGTCTATTGCCTCCTACTGATGGAAAAGCCGAATCACATGACTTGGATTTCAACCTTACTTGGAGAGCACCACCAGATGTGAGAGAAGAACACACAATACGGTACTCTGTTTACTATGCTGAGTAAGTCCTTAATATTCATATCTACATGTTTTGAAGGATAATTAATTTTAAGTTGCCATTACACCATACTTCTATTTTACATGAGAAAGTATGAGCAGTTGATCGCTTAAAGAGAGAACGCAAGTCTTTCGCACTGCTCCTCCTTTGTGCGAGTTTACTATACCCTCAAGTTTGGCACTCCTCCCAGTGGTGTGAACTGAATTTTCCTCCTACGACTTTGTAGTAACTTTGAGGTTTTGGTCCCTTATGTATATAGCCACACCCAAAAATCTTCAATATAAAATCATATCACAAAATATAGAAGTAGGAAAACCCGACAAAATTTTCTCAAAGGGGAGGAGGAGACCCCTTCCCTTAGGACCCCCCGAACGGCGTTTCGTAAACCAAATGCCACCCGGCACTAAGTATGCTCTAGTAAGAACTCTTTCCGCTCCCTTCCCAAGTTTCAAGTCAATACACTTGATTTTTATTTACGTGTCATTGCTTCAGACACACACCAACCATGCAGGAGCTGCAGCAGCACTATAGTCAGACTAAGATGTTCAGTTTACAAGTTCACTAGACCCTACTAACACTTTGATCCGGGAGCTGGTGATATCACCTCCTTGAATTGTTTGAGTCCGATTTTGACGAAAGACGGCGAGATGCTACTTGGATGCAGCTCCTTGTTTAGATGACGAATAAACATTTTGTGTGCCCTCAAACCAGGGAGTTGCCTCTCCCTGCTCAAACTAGCTTACTTTTGACACATTTATTGCGTTTGTTTCTCAGAATTATTTCTTAACCTTTCATCGCGTTCCTTTGAAAGTACTTCTCATCATAACTAGGTTCATGACTTACGCAGTTGATGAAATGGAGACAGGGATGGTTCCAGGGTTTGTCCGACAGGGTATCTCAGTTTCCCGACGGAGAAGCATCTCCGACCCCCTAAAAAGACGACGATCTGCCCAAAAGACGTCAAACATGAAATTCCCGGCTTTTTTTTTCAAAAAAAAATAGAAAATTTTTGATTGAGGAAATCTGCCGTTCCTTTCAAAATCAAGCAGATCGTCGGGGCGACTATTGGTCGTTGGGATTGCATGTTTCATTGCCCGGGTTAAGACTCCCCAACTTAATTGGACCCCCCCCCCTCCGCTGGCGCCACCACTGAATGGAAGAGGGAAGTAGGTAAGCTGACCAACGAGTTTTAGAGAGACCATTTCTCAATGGTGGTGTCGTCATTTTGTTGGAGCGTCAATTCGTCCTTGTCATTATGTTTTCTGATCAGGCCAGGTAAATCTGTGTACAAAAGGTTTTTTTTTCTTTTTTTTGAATGTAAAAGTCTTGCATTGTTTGGTAAATCTTTACAAAATAGAAGCATAGAATTCGCATTTTAAAGCTTTCCGTGTTCGTACAGAAGTTAGAACAACCCACGTTACAGGAAGGTGATTTCAAACCTAGTTATAGATGGTTTATTCTCCACAATGGCTTCCATAGTCCACCATATACTTTATTTGCAACGACCTTTCTTACAACCTTTTGGACCTGAAAATGGGCATGCAGAAGCTTTTGAGAAATTTTAATAAGGTGCAAGGCAAACTTGTCGACCCGGCCTGCTAAACACTTATCTCGCTTGAGTGGCTCTTAGAGTGTGAAAAAATAAGGCCTCCGAAAGGTCTTGTGACCCCACGTACACGATCCCGACTTCCAGGATTAATGACGTTTTTGCAATGGACTTTGTGTCAGAGCAAGTCTTATCTTTATCTACTTTGATTTGATGGCTACGATAAACCTTTACAAACACACTCCAAACTTCACAGGTTACATGCAGAAGACAGAAAATTTTCACATAGGTTCTTCAAACCAGTTATAACATAATAAAAATATTTCTCATGAACAAAAGGATTGAGTGAATTCTCTAAGCTCGTGTAAGATTATTCATTGCATCCTAATTTCTTTTCTAAACTCTAAGGAAATGAAGCCTATTGGTGAATGCCAATAGAACTACTCCCATTTATATGCTGGTTGAATGGATTTTGCATTCGGTATTAATAGAATAAGAACAATTTGTAGCGAGGTTTCAAAAGTTTGCGGTCTGTCTTGCCTAAATTTTAATGAAGCATGCCTTATATATGGTATACTGTACTCGAAATTTTTGCAAATTTCGGACATGTTACACCTGTACATTTAATGAAAAATCTAATGAAGACGTAAAAAAATAACTACAATTATTAAAATGTTGAACAAATAGAGCAATTTGCATGGCAATTTCCCTATTGCCTGATGACAACTGCATCATGATATAAATGGATATTTGTGCGAAGAGGGACTAACAACTGTTACGGCTCGCTGTAAAACACAAACCAGCTACATCGAAAGAATGCAGAAGAATAAGATATAAAGTCTGATTAGCTTATTTTGACCCCCTTTTCTTAATTGTTACAAAATTTCCAAATTATTAAGATAGGCCTGTTTTACAGTATAAGACTCTATATTCTTATCTCTCGTAGAGTTATGAAGCCCTCAGCGTTCAGTGTCTAGTTTCTTTGGAGAATGTTTGTTCACGTTATACTTTTTCGTCAAGAATGACTGACTTAGGCTCGGTTGATTAGAATCTCTTTAGCCTTAGCCTACTACGGTTTTTAACAAGGTCTAGCTTGTGTGAATGCAGGAACGGTAAGATCTCTTTGGTAAATACATCTTGCTCATGATGAATGAACCATGGAATTGTTACTATTTGTCTGCAGGCTTGGTCTCCCAGATTTATGTTTTCTCTGGTGAATACGACGTCTAGCTTTGTGTAAGTCTATCTGTCAGTCTGTTCGGGATCTTTAGTATGGCTGCTAGCTTTTATAAGAACAGTGAAGTCGTTCTAGAAAATCGAGAAAGTCCTGGGCAAGGATATTCCTTAATTGGAACAATCACAGTTACGTAATTAGTTTCTTTTCTAATCATTATCGACATCTTTGCAAATTTCTATAAGCCAGACGAAGGCTATATAGAAGTCAGTAGACGTCCCAAAAAAGCTACAGCAGTCGGGCTGAGAAAGCTTCGTAGCAGGAATTGAGTTGCAATTCTTGGAACGCCGCTAGTGACTCGTAACACGAAATATTCCTAATGGTTTCCCTGTTTTTACCTTTCCTTTCCAAAATGAAAAGTTTCAAAATCGATGTACGTGTTCGGGTTTAGTTAAAATTAAGAGTTACGTACAAAAGTGTGACTAGACCAGAGGGGCCGATTGGACACTGGTAGCAATTCGGGGGAGCTGTATTTTTTGGTCTTACGCAGTGGTTCTTAGTCTTTTTCATCCAAGTTTCCCTTGCAAATCAGCCATCCTTGGCGTTCCCCATTTTAAAATATTTCTGAAGGTTCACCAAATTGATGTTCACCCTATACTGAGTGCAACAAAGACGGTGATTCTATACCTAGCATCAAGGGGCATCTACGAAAATTGTGACCTATACAACTAAATTGTGACCCCGTATGCCTGAACATTTCAATGACATTCATCTGTAAAATGATTTCGCTTGAATATCAGCTGGAACGTAATCCTCTTCGATGCAAGCTTTTCAGTGCCCGTCCTCATTGGTGCCTAGGGCATATACCCCTTTGCCTGACCTACCTTTGTTACCGTCACTGCCTGACATCAGAGTACCAAGAATAAAATTTGCGGGGATCTCTGTCCATACAAAATAGCCAAAAAGTTAACTGTGACAATTTGGTTATGCATACATGTAGATTTATGAATTATGAAAAAGAGAGTAATATATAAGGGGAAATTGCTACTTCCTTTCATTAGATCAGCTATTAGCAGTGCCTGCTATAATCTCACATCATCCACAATTTATGCACACATTTCGATATCAATACCAACGATGCACTCAAAGATATGGTTACCTAGATTAAAGATTAAGTCCTGCATATTTTTTGTTAGAAGTTTCGCTGACAGAAAATATTTCTGTGTTCCACAATAGGGTTATTTGTGAAAAAAACTTGCCTGTGACTGAGACGCCCTCTTTTACTACCACATTTAGCCAACACAATTGCAAGTTGTGTCAATTAACAGGTACCTTCTTGAGAATGAGGCCTTAGCCAGACGTTCTTCGCTGATCTATTGATAAAGAGCACTACCCGTTTCTTTTTTCAGTGTTCGATGTGGGATTAGGTTTAAAAGCATCGCTGAGGAAAAAAGAGTCCCGTGTTTTCTCAGATTTTTGCTAACAGTATTTGAAACTTGGTGAAACTTTTATCTTGAAATTTGTATTATTTTCGGTAGCAAGGAGGCATATGCGTATGGGGCTTTGGAAAATTTTCTAATATTGTAGTCCTTAAATGCAATTTGATGCAATATTTGAGCACATTTTAAGGAAAATTACTGCAAAGTTTTGACATTTTGTACTGAGGTAAAAAGTAAGGTTTTTTTTTTTTTTGAAATAACGGGGGAGGGGGACTGAAGCATAGTTCCGCCCACCTCATTTTAACTGGGGTCTTAAGTCCCCAGCCCCACCCTCACCTCCCGCTTCCTACGCCCTTGCAAGGAGGCATTATCTTGCGTTAGAGACATATTATATTTGAGATCGCTCGTTTAATCCTAAAGTTATATTGCTCAAGCTGTTCCTGAAACTTAAACTATCTTTTGCCAATAAACTGAGTATTTTGACTGTGTCCATAGTGTGTCTTCTGTGTACATTTTCGATTATATATAAACTGAATTCTCTCTTTGATGAGAACTCAATATGTTGCACAGATAAAGTAACTGGGCCTGGCGCATGAAGTTTTCCATGTTCTTCGATTGCAATCTTGTGACATGTGTTTAATAATTCAAAGTTCACAAAGACACTTGTGCCTTATTTTAACGCCTCACTCTCTTTCACATTGACTCTTCACAGCATTGCGATGTTCACACGGTCATTTTTTTTTTTTAATTTCGAAAGGAAAGGTCGGCTCACCCTATAACCTGCGACTACGCTACTCGTACGAATCAGTCAGTCATGAATGCTATCCTATCTGTGGAAAGGTTTTGAACTTAAATGCTTACTCATATCAGTTAAGGCACTATGACCTCATAGTACATCTGGATTATCTTTTCAATTTTTTTTTCTGTTTAAAAAGCTTTTCAGTCAGTGCCATGATCTATCATAGTCGTGGTATTCGTCAATGCCATAGTCAAATTGGCAACCTGAAAGCGACTATTGTGTAATGACGTTTATTTTTGGGTGGTGCATCGAACTGTAACTTACGACGTATTCTTGCTTTTTACTGTATGACTAGTGCACATATTTACATAGAATATTATTTTGTAAAGGCTAAGACATAAATTTAGTGGTTATGGCTACTATGGAGTGCTTTTATTAGACAATTCTTTTTGACCGGCTTTTTGTGCACTGCTCCCTGAAGTTTTGTTTCACAAATACTCCCTTAATTTCGGGTGAGAAATAGGCCTACTCATAACTGCAAGCAAGCAAAATACTTTTCCTTTTTACATAGCCTTCGTTACCTCACAAGATAGTAGGCCCATGTAAAATTTTGTGATGCTGCTGGGGCAATCAGGATCCTGGATTATTTCCTCGTCCCAAAGTAAAAGTTCTTGTTGTTTTATAAACTTGACGAAAACACTACGATAATTAATTTCGTTAGAAGACAATGTTAAAGTTTTGCATTTAAAGCAATGTTTGTTTTTTCGATGGCAGACAAATGTTCATGACGAACTTGTGGATTTTAATCCATGAAAAAGACTTCAAAATAAAATAATATGTAGTTTAGTTACATTCAATTCTTAGTGACAGCCTGAGCGGCGGCCCAACATGTTTGACATATTCCCGTGTGAAAGGTATAAAGCAACTTCAAATATGTGCACCAACTTATAGATACATATTAAACTTTTGATCCTGGTCGTGCATCATACATTGTCTAGTAAGCTTAGCCGCTGTTTTGCCCCAAAAACCTTTACTAGCCGAGAAAGTTGTAACGTTTTCCCAAGAAATCTGCCGCAGAAAAGGCTTTTTCGGAACCCCCACCCCTCCTCATCCCGGCTCCTACGCTTATGCTTTTGAAAAGATATATATTGCTCCTTTGAAAAGCTGAAAATATTGTGAAGTACATTTGTAAGAAATTGTCCATTTTTACAGCCTATGTTCACACTATGCAAGTTTGTCAGGGGCGTAGCCAGGTTTTTTGTATGAGGGGAAAAATTGGGACATCCCCCTCCCCTTTTGAATTTTATTTTGCTGTCTCGAAGGCCTTAGATGCAAAATAGAGCTATACTTTGTTTCTTTTTATACTAGATTCCAGTGTTCTCCACGAGTGGTTTAAGTGGGGCGATGCGCTCTCTTAGTGAAAATGGCCTCCTTTCAAAAATAGTTGCCGCCCTAAAAAATCCAGCTTCCATTTTCAAGTTCATATTGCTTCATAACACATATACAAGTCA